>CM057143.1:3639090-3710090 GCA_029964075.1 Patiria pectinifera | reverse complement strand
TGCCAGTTGTCGTCTTCGTAGTTGACGCGATAGAGACCAATTGTATTGGCATTGGCCAGGTACCAGTCGTCAGCTTTAGCATGGTCCGGTAGATCGAAGTATGCTGAAATAAAATCGCAACATCAAATCAATACAAAATTTCTTCTCGTGTTCTCAGGTATTTTCCACTAATGACTTTACTGTCGCATTTATTTTTTTGCAGAACACTCTTTTATAATGTCGCGTTTACTCAGCGGAAGCAGCGACGGCAGCAACAGCAGCAATAGCAGCAATAGCAGCAGAACAGCAGTAGGAGCTAAAAGTAGCAGAGCGGCGTAATTAAGGTAAAGTTTCTAGGGGGCAGCTGGGGGTGTACTGAAGGTAAACATCTACATTGTTTTTGTGCAATTGAAGATTTCAAAGGGGGGGGGGGGTGGCAGCCGGGGTCCCTGGTTATACGCCACTGAGGCAGCAATGCCATACGTAGAGGCAGTAGCAATAAGAAGCCGCGGGAGCATCACAGCAACTATACACAACATGATCAGCAGAGAAAACGAAACCAGCACCAGCACCATGCACCAAGCAGCAACAGCATCAAAAGCAGCTGCAACGTTATTAAAATACAGTGGCAGCAGCAATAACGACAACAACATTAGAAGCAGTTATTGATAAATTAGCAGCAGCAGCAACAACAACAACAACAACAACAACAACATGCAGCAGCAATCCATGAGTACTTACTGTAATCGTCTGATGGTTCCATCCAAACTTGTTGCGGTTTTTCATATTGATCACCGGGTCCAGACTTGTACACATATGTGAGAGGAACATACCATTTATACCTGAAATAAAAACACAGCTAGCCATTTGAATAGTTCTGACGGGCTTGTGAGCATACAACTACAAAAGAAAGAAAGAAATTACGTCATTACTTTTAAGTTGAGCAATTTGCATAATACAACTTTTTTTCTTTTTCAGCTTTGTATTATGGACATCATAGGCCTTCTTACTCTCCCACAATTTTTTTATTATATGCGAACCGAAACAAAGCGAAAGGTGAAACTGTGTAGTGAATTATGCCTTATAAAAATAAGGTTTTATATAAAAAGTTGAATATTTTACCCAAGGTCTCCAAATCCGTCATCCTCGATGGTTCTGTTAATCTGAAGGAAAATCTTCTGTGTGGCCACGATGCTGTTCCCTGTTCTTGTCAGTGTTATCAAGGGATAACCACGCTGTAAGGTCCAAGTATCCATGATCTTCTTCACGTCGTGTTTACCAACATCCTTGTCAGCCTGCACACCAAAGGGATGTATTTGTCTGATTATTCCTTCATTCCGTATCGCATTCTGAATGCAACGATTCCTAACTCCCAACCCATACAGTGAATATTAATCGCACTAGAAGACAAAAATCTGCCAAATTGTTTCAATTTGGAAACAAACAATATAACACAGAGAGAGGAGACGCACCAACCGAACTGGAAAAAAAAAATGTTCTCTTCTTGTAGTACTCTTTAAAAAATGTTTCACACGGTAGTTGGCAGCGAATATTATGTCAATGTTGTCCAACGATGAAGGAGTTTCCACTTCCTTTAACTTCTCACTTTGCGTTCTACTAAACCCTAGATTCGAACATGTGGATTTTACATCATATTTTTGCCCACACTGCTTGAAATAATAAAAACAATGAACCTCCTATGGCCGGAGATACCTACGTAAGTTAGTTCATGCCACAGTTGCTCCGCGTTGGCATTTTTGTAAGCACGTTCCTTCAGGTAGTTTTTTACACCTCGATTAAAGACCTCGATTGTCAGGAAATGCTCCATCATATAGAGAAGCGATCCACCCTGAAAACGGAATCGTACCATGCAATTATGATATTCTTGTTAGTGGTTTTCGTAATGACAGGTCAATTATGCCTTACATCACCTTTTCAACTTTTTTTGGAGAGTATTCAACGGAGTTAGCTTTCGGGGACAAAGTTCGCCATATTGAAAACGAGATACATTAAATATGTCATTGCTAAATCAGACTACTCTAGACGTTTAAAAAACATTTCAGATTCCTCACTCCCTTTATAGTCAAACTATATGTAAAAGCTATGCCATGAAGATTAGGAATCGAATCTTAAAGGACCATGAAATTAATTTGACAATGGAGCATAATTGTAGCAAATATCCATTCTATCCATAAAAAAATGCAAAGTGTACTTTCTTAAACATTTTAAATATTCCATACTTTTCTTGGCAAGTGAGGGCACTGTTGCTGTAAGTCATTTTACGAACACATTCGTCAGATTAGGGTTTTTCCCTTCAAATTGTAAACTCAAAATTCTGCTATTGAAACATTGGTGCATGCAGTTTTCTCATTGTCTTACGATCATATACTAAAACAACAATGAACCACAGCAAGACCCTAAAATTTGGGTGACTTTTTATGCTGAAGCAGATGTGAAACTGGCGTTTGTGCCTTAACGGGAAGATACAACATTTGCAAACATCACAAAACGAAATGATAAGATTGTCACAAAATACCATAATGGATTGGTAGGGAATGATCGTGGCTCCTGGTGTGCTGACATTTTCGAGAAAAATCGTATTTTTCCAACGCTAGTCGGCCGACCAGCGTTGGAGAAAACTGGCTTTTTTCAAGAACTGCTTGCAAGCTCTTTGGTGCAAAAACTGCAAAAACGCTTTGCAATTGATTACACACCTGTGAAGGGGTACAAGCCTGCTAGACTGATTCTCTGACCTTACAATTCCCCAAAGTATATACATTCTCCGTTTCATCTTAAGTGGGGTCAGGGAACCAGACAACAAGAACATGAATGTTTTTCTTGGTTTTTCCAGCATATACAAGCCCAAAACGTGAAACAAGTCATTTTAACAATATTTGCTGTAACATCCTAATCCTCCGAATCCATTTATTTTCGAAAATTGAAGCAAAAGCAAATGTTGTACATTCCCTATTAATGACATCCTAGTTTTGCTCGTGAATATGGAATTTTGCGTATGCATTAGCATAAAAACCAAAAGGCAGCAACACGCCCTTAAACTGGCAATGTGAAGATTGCAAATAAAGTCAATTGGAACACAAACGTGCATACATGGATTACTTGTGAGGAAATTGCATTACATTGGTCTTTTAATATATCCTACCTTCTGGTAGGTAATGGTTGTAAATTGATTGTATATGTCGTCATCATCTGCGTAGACTGGTGCCCTTATAGCAGGATAGATACCCAGACTATCATAGAATAGAGCTCTATTGATGGTGTCGACGTAGAAGGTTTGAAACTGAAGAAAAGTGGAACATACACATAGAGCTATAAACATACATGTACATTATGCCTACTAAGTGACACATTCCAATAGGTAAACATTACAATGTCCCCAAATACCTGAAAAATTGCACAAAATGTTCTATACTCGTGAGTAAATAAGTTTTGCCCGTTTTTTTGCAAGTTTTGCCAGTGAACAAAGCAAAAATAACAATGAGCCAAAGATGTCAATATATCAGACTGGCACAACTAACATCGTAACACATACCAAGTATAAGTAAAAATTCAGTGTGGGAAAACCGCTACCACAACCCTGAGAGTATACCTGCGCTTTAAACATCTTTTTTATTTTAGGGAAAAACGACACATGTGACTGAAATCTAGACTTGCAATCGCTCCAAAGGCTCGATTTTCGATCAGACAACCCTAATTATACCTGTCGAAAATATACATTAAAAATTATGGATATAATTTTGTGCGTATTTAATATCTTGCAAATCTTTCCGATTGTTTTTCATTTCGTGGTAAACGTGTTTTAGAATCCAAGGCGACGCAAGATCGCAATAGACAGCATTGAAACTCTTAGAATGCGTCTTTAATGTTTGGAAGAGGGAATGTAAATCCATTCCACCTGTCCATCAACATGATAGGATTTGAAAAGAGGTCAAAGAACTTGACCCACCTGACCTTAGAATGGATTTAGGAACCATACGCCCTATGGATAAATTCACTTCACGCGGCAGGTGACAAATACATTATTATTACGTACAGAGAACATTCGATTCGATAACCCGAATTCGACCATTCGGAAAGATTTCCGATTATCACAAATGGTTGCTTGAACGTTGGATTTAGATTGTGGAGCATAATCATTGTGAGTATTACGAAGTCCATCATGCGCATAGGCCTATACGTAACGCCACTTTCATTTGGTTAGTTGTTGGATTTTGTAAGTTTTCTTGATTTCGAAAAGGTGACTTTGTTTATGTGAGCGCGTTGCGAGTTTCTTTTGTTGAGACTTTATCTCTATCGCCTGTTTTTATTAATATAATAACCAAAGTGTTCATGAAACAAGTCATATTACTCGTGTACCTTGTTAAATTCAGGGTGCACGTGATCGATACCTATGTGTTCCATGTAGGTTGCGAAGCCTTCGTTAAGCCACAGGTCGTCCCACCACTCCATTGTCACTAGGTTACCGAACCACTGGAAATACAAGATGGGAGAATCCACATCACTATCATTGTTAAAAAGGAGTGTGTCGACACCAAATGTCAATCTGTTTTGAATTCGAGTTTATTGTTATCTGGTGATGCCTTGCGGGTTAGTTTTAATACCGCTGCTTTTTACCAGCAACCTGTTTTTTTCAAGGGACACGATCGTTTGTGGACAGATCTCAGCCTTGCTTACATAACCCTGATTGCAAACAGCGGTATTTAGTGATACAGAAAGCCTAATTTTGTTTAATAAAAAATTTGATAAGAGATAACGGTGATGTGCATAGTACCGGTACCATGCTCCACCTGGTCTTAGCAAGATTAACGTCACCTTTCAACCTTTGACCATTATGTACATGGGTCACAGATATATTACCATATGTGCCAATTCATGGGTGATGATTAAGGAGTAGAACGTGTTGTCTCCGAAATCCTCCATTCCGTAGAGCAGGTATATGTCTTGGTAGGTGATCAGGCCCCAGTTCTCCATTGCACCCGCGCCGAAGTCCTGGATCGCTATGTGATCTGCAACAGTGGACATAAAACAAGCACCGTGTTCAACTCATGTTAAAATTGGTCAGAGTACGATCAATATGACCAACTGTTTCATTGGTTTTTTTTAGGAGGGAATTTTCATTCCCCCCCCCCGGATTTACATAGCTTACATGGCATTCCCTGGCAATGCACATGTTAAAGGCGTCTGCCGCAATATAATTGTTGTCAGTATTAAATAAAATGTGATGTCGTAAATGATGTGAATGATGTGAAGCTTACTTTCAGTAAAACAAACATCCAGTACGTTACATCTTTTAGCCACCACGCACAGGTCACTGTCAACGTTGGTCAGTTAATAACCTTTTTTTCTCACCCGGGAATTCAAACTGCATTTCATATCTTAATGTTAAGCTTTGTGCGGATAGGTAAGACGGATAGAATAGGCTACACATCCAACCATCCTGAGATCTCTATGCAGAACATTAGCGGATCTTCTTTATTTCTGACACATGCTCTTCTATACAAATGTTGCACAGTTCTTTCGGGGTCTAGCCGACGCTCCCCAATACCTATGTTCCCCAATACCAATGTTTCCCGAAATCCCTTAGGTTGGGGTTAGGGTTAGGGTATTACCCTAACCCTAACACCAACCTATATATTTCTCGTTGTGGGTCTGAAAATGAAAATTGTCGGTTTGTGTATTATGAATATGATCAAGTGAAATTATTTATGCAGTATTTTGCCCATTTCCCTCAAAATTGCATATTGTAATATTGTACATTTTGATCAGTTTGCTAGAATATGTGATACCTCACCAACAAGTATCTTTTAACGAAATTCAATCAGAATATTTATCAATTTTTAAATTTTTTTTTAGTTGTTGTATTACTTGTTGGTGTCCCTGCCACACTGTACGATGGTGTAGCCGTTCGTTAGGCACGTGGATTGTTTACTTTCGTTTTGACGGGGACTTTACTGAATAGAGTCTGGTGAATGTAGGCCAACATAGAAATTTCTTTGAATAAAAGTCGAATCGTTCATTCATGTGCACTTGTTATGCAAAGCAGGGTTAGTGGTTCAAGGATATCTATGTCGACTGGCAGAAAGTGTGCAGGAACGCGACTTGAATGCTTTTATGTGTTCACAATACAACGACGCTGTTTAGTTATTTCACTGTGTGACACAGTGAGACATTTTGGAATCATAATGGCGTCAGCGATACTTGCTGGGGAGCTCTTGCGTACGACTTTCTGTACTTCGGTACTGTTGTTTCCAGGACAATTGTGTGTACGGTAACCCGACGTACCCAGATTTTTAAAGACGAAATTGCCGACCTCAAACTTGTTAGTGCCATATTTGGCAACTATATGTGCGTTATTAGTTTAATTAAACAAATGAACAGGTTAATTAAACATAGTACCATTGAAGGTACCTAAAAGTAAACATAACAGCATAGCAGACCGACAGACGAACATAAAATGTTACAAAATAAACATATTTGTCTGGATAATTTTTTAGGGCGTTACCAGCAAGTTAACACAAACTTGGTGTCAAATAGATCATGGGAGTTACTTTTCTTCGACTTTTCATACAAGTTTACATAAACTTTAACTGTATAACCTGCAGTGGCGTAGCCAGGGGGCGTGGGGCGACAGCCCCCCCTCCCATGAAACCTTGTCGCCCCCCAGTCGCCGCCCCCACTGAGATTTTGAGTTTCTAAAAAAAATATCATTGATCTACATGACGCCCCCCTCCATGAAATGTTCCAGCCCCCCCCCCCAGCGCCCCCCCACTGAAAAATTCCTGGCTACGCCACTGACAGTACATACAGGGGACGAAGTTGAAAAAGAAACACGCATCGCGATATCGGAACGCTTGCGCGTAGTTCAGGCAAGTCAACAGATCTATCTTTCTTTGTTTTTTTATCATTTTATCATGGAAAGTGAATTTCGATTTTCAATTATTTAGCTTGACCCACCCACCCACAATTTGGAAAAAAGATCGAAATTTTAAAACATTGAAAATTCTGAATGGCCCCTAAGGGTTAGGGTTAGGGTTAGGGTTGGGGAGCATCAGTATTGGGGAACATAGGTACTGGGGAACATATAGGCATGCACTCGTTCTTTAAAGGCCTTCCGAATACCGATAGTCTTACCTTGTTTAGCCAGTGGGTATTCGTTGTCCAGGTAATCGTCGAAATATGTCTGGACCAGATCGGAGACATTTAGGGCGTAGGGAGCAAGCTGAATAAGATCCGTCTGACACCAAATGCGAATCTGAAGAGTAAATGTTGGTAATTGTCTCACCAGTTTTGTGGATTTTATAGTCGGCCTTAAACAAATTCTAAAATGTTTATAATTATGACGAAAGCTATCCTTAGCCGCATACATGGATGTTTGTAATAGCGTATAGGTAATTGCAGTGCACAAAAAGCATGCATTGTTATCAATACCAGTGTACGTTATTGATGAGACAACAGGTGAAACTCATTTACAGCACTGGTAATTATAGATACCAGCGGTGTTAACTAAATACCGCATTTTGTGCAATTTTGTCCGACAGAAAGATTCTCGAGTTGCAAGTTTAAGTCAATTTTCTTGTTCAACCTTACGCTGCTTGAAATTGAACCAAGTCTGCTTTTTGTTGTGATTAAGATGATAATTTAAAGCTAAAAAAAAAAATACAGAAACGTACATACCAAACATCCATTGGCGTTTGTGACATTGATGGAAGAATAGTCATGTACTATAAAAGCCAGAAGGTAGGTGGGCACCGACGGGACTCGTTCGAAGTAAGTCCTCGACCAGTGTCCATCGAGCCGGATGTGCTTCATCTCAATGCCGTTAGAAAGCGCCTGCATATCGTTACGATGTTCCAGTTGAACGTCGAACGAAGCTTTGAAGGTAGGCTAATCAAAACATGGAAGTACGCGTCGTGCGTACGGCCCTTCCATCTGAGTCGTTGCAATGTATCTAACAACAAATGTAGAAAGAAAGCTTTTCATTCATTGTCTGCATCATTTGATGGGTGAGAATGTTTAATGAGAGTTGAGAATGGGTGATCACTGTGACGGTCTTTTTTTTACCACTTTTAAAATGATCCCCGGTTCTATGGTCAGTTGGTTGAGCAACTGACAGTAGCCAACAGGTTGATTGGGGTCAGTTTGGGGTTTTGGGTCGCATTTTAGACAGTCAGTCAGTCAGTCGTTGGATGGCCATGTAAAGCTACTAAGGTATAGAACGCCGCGATGGTATTTCACGGCACATGTTCTAACGCCACTTCAGACGATGTGATTTTTTTTTACCAAAAAAACTTAAGGTCTAATCTTCATTATTACCTTGTAGTATTGACGGAATCCAGATACATACTAGGGTAGAATCCTGCTTCGTCATCCCCCAGAATTCCTGAGTACTGCATGTAGATGTCATATTCCTGGTGTGGCTTCATCATTTGTTTCAACTTCAGGATCATGAACGCGTATTCCTCCACCATCTTATAGCTCTCAAAGAGATCGGTCTTGTCTAGGGTGCTGACACTAAGGACGGTAGGCATGCCATGGACGGTGATATTCTTGGAGTGCAGAGTAATCTCATCCGTCGGTTCGATGCATTCGACTTTAATCCGCACCCAACCATCGAAGGTGAACCTCTCTCCCATTTTGGAGTCGGGAACATCATCGTCATATAGGAACGGTCGCAGGTTGACTTCATACCGGCGAGGCAGGACCGTCTTTGGTAGCCGGCCTCGCATGAGAGCCGAAGGTGGCCGGGTGGTCGGTTTGGCAGGTGGATCGGTAGCCATGGGCTTGTTAGTTGGAGCATCAGTCGGGACCATTGGAGCATCAGTCGGGACCATTGGAGCATCAGTCGGGACCATTGGAGCATCAGTCGGGACCATTGGAGCATCAGTCGGGACCATTGGAGCATCAGTCGGGACCATCATCGCTTTAGTCGTCGATGGTAACTGGACTGCAGGTGCTTTGGTTGCAACGCCGTCGTCCTTGAGGGAGAGGGGGATGTAGTACGTCATGAGCGCTGTGGCTGCAATCAACACGCACACGGTAAGAACGGTGAAGACGAGAACGGCCGGACTGCAGTAGATACCGTTCCCTTTACGACCGGGCTCTTCTTCCAAGTTGAACTCGCTACGCCCCATATTGGTATCCTTCAAAAGTGCTCTACAAGACAAAAAAAGAGATGACAATCCCCAACATGGATCAATTGGAACGACCCTTTCACATTTTCTTAAACGCCTGAAGCTCTTCGCCCGTTGAGAACAGTCTTTGGTTTGGTATGTTTGTTGTTTCATTCCGTAGCTCAGATTAAGTTTTGACTTGACCTCCAACTTGAACTGATTTTTTTTCAAGGTTTGTTTGGATTTGATGTTTAACACGAAATCATTGACACGAAATCATTGAGCCGGGTCTCTCTTTTCTTCCAGTTTGTAGGATTTAGATTGTTTATACGTCGAATGAATGCTGCAGGATATTTTCATCCCGTCTGTCTTCGTTCCAAGGTTCGAATCACTTCAAAAAGTACGGTCTGAATAAATACGGACATTATGCCTGTCATATATTCACTATACGCGTTTGTGTATGGAATGGCCTTGAATGAACAAAGAATATTTGACCTACAAGGCAATATTTAGAGGCCATAAAAATGAATGCATGACATTTTGATCTGATGGATTTTTGTATGAATTACTGTCGACTTCGGTCCCCAAGGCCGAGTTCAGCAGTTATAATTTTTAGTCCCGTAATGGTGGCATGCATATGCACGAACCGCGCAAGTTTAATTGAAAAGTATTCTCTTCAGTGCACTTAACTTAATTTACAACTTGTCTTTCAGTGCCAAAATAAAGTTTGGCGACGCAGTGCAATAACAATACCTCATGTATTTGAGAATGACTGATTTTATTTGCAGTCTGTATGTTTATATCAGATATGAGTAAATAGCATGTGAAGGTAATGTGTTTCATTTGGGAAGTCGAAGTCTGAGACATCTTACTTTGGTCCTAGCCGCCCAATTAGTATCAAGGAACTCAAAAGTAATCGCGGTCAACTAAACTCTCAAGACAGCATCGGTATCCATGTATTAGATGCAGATCCCCAGCTAACACATTTACGTTGTGACAACGTTGCCAGAAGGTCAGGTTTTCGTTGTTGCAACGTGAGGAAAATGACGTTGCGGCAACGTAAAAATGTTGACTCGCGTGCGCGTTGCTACAACGTTATCACGCAACGTTACAATGACGTTTCCACAACGTAAACGCAACATACATCCCACCTTTTTGTGGTCGTGATTGCACATGATTACCACCTTGACGCCACGTTATTTGCGACCAAATTGACACATAACAGCAACTTCTACGCACGTTTCTACAACCTTTTGGCGACATGATTATCACTTGATTAGCACGTTACTGCAACCTAATTTGGGACGTCACTGCAACTTACTGGAAACGTTGATGCAACTTATTGTACACGTTAAAGCAACGTATTGGACACGTTTAAGCAACTTTATGGGCACGTTACTGCAACTTTATGGGGACGTTACTGCAACTTTATGAGGACATTGCTGCAACTTTGTGGGCACGTTATTGCAGCTAAATGGGACGTTTCTGCAACTTTAAAGGCACGTTGCTGCAACTTTGTGGACACGTTACTACAACTTAATGGACATGTTGCTGCAACATGGTGGCCACCTTACTGCAGCCTACTGGGCATTTATGGAGAAATGTTTCTGAAAACGATAACAAAACAATTAAACATACATGTAATTCATGTTTCTCTAATTTTATTACAAAGAGTGTTCAGAAACAACAGCATGTAAAAACATTACTAAAATGCAATCACTAAGACGGTAAGTGTAATTAATACTCACTGCAATTATTTGGACACATCAATATGCACATATTACTACAGTGTCGATTTCGTGAATGGTATTAAATTAAAGTCTTTTACTTGAATCCACATTACGGAATGCACGCCTTAGTAACTGGGCTGAGCTCTAACGATCGTTTCATACTTCAAGTGAAGCAAATTTTGAAATGTTGACATCGAAACCATTTGACTCAAAATTGCCCAGAGTTAAATTTGGTTCACTTCCCCCATTTTTAGCGCTGGCGTTAATGATTGCCGTAACTTCACAAAGTGAATTGCCGTAACTTCACAGAGTATGAACCGACCTATTAACAAGACAATAACGTTGTTACTGAGCAATTAGAAGATTAAGGGTCTGGTCGCCAATAATATAGCCAGAGCCGGAATGCAAGGGTTATTATCGTCGACCTAGCCACTAACCGGTTTTATACATCACCTTTAAAGGGGTACCATATCACAATGTTACCCACACTAGAGAATACCTATTCATGTATTGGATCAATTCATAAAAATACACAGTGCTATACGTAACGTACATTGAAACAAAAATATGGTTTCAAATAGTATTTGAACATTAGTATTTTCCACTGTCCGTGATGAGAAATATAGTATAGGAAGGCGACTTTCACATCGAACAAATAAAATAGATCCGACAACTTTTAATCTACTGAATCACATGCTTTTTAAATCTGTCCTCTATCTAGATCCTTCATTTTCTTTCTCTCCCATGGAACATCTTCAAAAGAAAACTCAAAGGAATTGTTTTTGTTTTTTTGTAGCTACAGAGTCTATGAAAAAGAATTACACTTGAAAGGGATACTTGAATAGCGTTTGTTCGTGAAGATATATTTGTATGCAGGGAACTTGCAAAAAACCTGCATTTTAAAATATTGACATTTCAACATGATTTTCTTTGAATACCTCCATGCAGATTGGCTAATTGCCCAATCTATGTTTAAGAGTAACATTCATTTAATGGAACCTTTAACAGAACATTATCCAGATGTAGAAGTAAGTGGATTCCTTGTTCAGCAAGGTTGTCAATATGGCACTTCTCCAAAGACACGAATCTGACAAGAAAATAAGGAAAACAAAAACAATGTATCAATTATTTAAACATTATGAACCATTTAATGTTTGCTGCCTTAGGCTTAAAACACTCACTGCGTGTCACGCTGGTTCACCAGATGTTAAATTTAAAACTACATGTATATCCAGATAATGTCTGTCTTCTCAATACATGTACTTCAAGCAGAGCTGTGCCTGTGTTTCTACATGTACAATCTTTAACCCACGAGAGACAGGGATAAAATAAATGAGCCTCTTGTTTCCAGTTGACCCTGAAGTCAAGGATATTTCTCAATTTTAAAGGGTAACCAAAAACCCTGTAATCTAAACAACTTCATGTTCAAATGTATGTACGTAACGATCAAAATGTTGGTTCTTCCGCAAGTTTATGGTCTTGGTAGTCGGCATTGCATTAGGTCTATGGTGCTCGTTTCAGAAGTGTATTTAAGGTGTTTGTCGCTGATACCTTTGGACCAATCAATTTAGTGACTGCGATGGTTAGTTTCTTAATACACGTACCTTGAATCTTGGCCCTTCTGGATAACCAAGCACAATCGGCCGGCTGCCATTTCTAAAAGTTCATGCGAAGTCATGTCATGCAGGTACCTGAATATAATACAGAAAATATTTGATTACCAAAGAGCTCAAGTTTTTTTTAAGTTATTTAAATTCCACACGAAACGATTTCATTAAATGTTAAGAAGAACCGTCCAGTAGCAGTTTTGATATGCGCATAATTATTTTATGCGAATACACACTGGGTACACAGTGTTTATACGTCGGTGAAGGGCAAAACCTTATTTGATTCATAATTATTCTGATTAAAGATCCGTTGCCTACGCTACTTTCGAGTTTCACCCCGAAAGTTTATTTACTTTTTTTCAACTGCTATTTTCCTGCGAAATACAAGTTATTCATTTTTGAAAGACATCTAACGATAACAATTATAAACTTCATTGCATTTTTTCACAACATTCAAGTTAATACCTGCTAGAAAATTAATCAGCTCTCGCCAGGGAGGTTCACGCAAAATGTGTGGGTTTTTTTGGTTATTTTTAGAGAGCATTGGGGACGCATCTTTTCTGGCGCATGACTCGACAAGAATGACTTCGTTAAGGCAGACGTGCTAGTATGATCATTTTGAGTTGGAAGGATTTGGATATGCATGCATTGGGTTTACGGTCTTGAATTTTATAGTATAGATAAATTTCATGAATACATAAATTGAATTAATATAGGTGTCTGGTGAACGTCAGGTAATCACTTAACAAATTTCGACCAAGGTGTATTTTCAACACATTTTAAAAGTTAATTTCACCATCTTACAGAACATGTATAGAAGGTAGTGTATGTTGAATTACTTACAGCAACAACCTTGAAGAGATGTATGGGGTGGTTTTCAAAATAATTAGAAACTTCCTCCCTCGAAGACTGCTGAAGTTAAAAGTTTAAACATGCCACATCCTGCAGCCAGTGCACTCACGTATAGCATACCTGTGTACTGCCTACCTGGAGAAAGTAACGATGTTTTTTAAGGTTGAGAAATATATAAAACTAATCAAGTTTGAACACAGTGTAAATATGATGTCCCCGTGCTCTTCAACCCACATAATGTCTTATTTCCACGAAAAAAACTAGTCTACAAATGATCATATACCCTTTTTTAGAAAAGACTTTTATAGTTCGCGTATTTTTCATTGATCTTGTAACAGTGCTGACCTGGCCCTGAACCCTACTCCACACACTTTGGTCAAACTCCCATAAATCACGCCAAACCCTGGGAGCTATACGGCCCGAAAGCCAGGATTGAAACTGTATACACTTGTTATGTACAAGCCAACGAAAGCCAGATGACCGTTTATACGTGTACGGTCCTGGTACGTGAACTTTAGACCTGACCCTCGAGACTGAAATGCTAATGCGCGTTGCTATTACAGCGGTACACTGTGTCTTTGAGCGGGAATTTTATAACGGACTGTTTATGCTCAAATTTGCGCTAGTTTTAGTTCAGAGAAAATCAACTCAGATCTTTAAATTAAGAGATACCCCAGGTAACAATTTCACGGTTGTTGGCTCGGGTATCATGGGTATCTCAATACAATATTGTTACATTTTGATTAATGCATCAATTTGAAGAAAAAAATACAAACATAGGCATATACTATAGTACAGAAATCAAAAGTCTTTTCGATATAATGTATACACTTTTGCCATTTGCTAAAACAATATCTGTTTTATGTAAAATTATAACTATCGAACAAATAACTTTCCAACCTAAAACGTTGTTAAAAAGGTCTAACATGTCTCACATGAATTCGAGTAAATCTGATCCACATGTATAATATTTCCTTGGAATAATACCAAGACTTTATTATCAAATTGAAAACCAGATGACTTGAACGTTTCTTTCAGTGTATGATCCTCCAAAACTGTTCGCATTGACGAGCCTCCAATCTCAATTGAGGCACATATTTTCACTCTTAATTAATCTACATTTATTCTGATCGAGTCTGAAGAACATTTTCAACATTTATTAAAAAAAAACAAAGATGATAGGCATAGGACAATCTTCATTTTTTGACAGCGACTTTGTTCGAAAAGTTGTTTTACTTAAATTTGATCCTTTCATCAGATTTTTAGACAATGTGTTCGACACAAGAATGAAGTCAAGATACAGAAAATTTCATTCCCACCTTCTAAGAAATGCTGTAGTGAAAATAACTTGCTTGGCGACCATGGCTACTTCACATCAACTGGACGGCGAGTCGGCGACCGTTATAGTGAGCTGCTGCTGCTCGATTGCTGACTCGACTAGAGCAATTCAAATGAGCTATCACGCGGTCTGGACGTGGAATTTCTGCTGATGCGCATGCGCCATGGTAATATTTTCTTTGAGAACGGGAATCATATTTCTAGTTACGTTGGTGTATGCAATAAAGATGCATTGAGTATTCAACAATGAATATGAGCGGCAAACAGTCGCGCTTTGACCACGATCTCATCCATCTTATAGACCATTAGAAAAATATCTGGAAACATTATATTCCTACTACGACAAAACAAACATGATGGTGTTCGAAATTTCATGAGTTACATTATTAATGCAAGGCGGCACCCAAATGTTAATTATTATCAAATAAAACATCATTAATTAAAACATATTATGTTCACTTCACATTCAGTAAATCGTAATTACAATGTTTTTGTCAATACCACAACAGCATGGATCGTAACGCACAGCATAATTGCAACTTAAATTCAGTGTCAAAACACCTTTATAAAACGTTACAGCAACGTGAGGTTCACAACATAGCAGCAACGCTGTGAAAATACCAAACTGCAATGTCACGACAACATGATATTTAAAACTTAACAACGACATTATGATGAGACTTTTATGCAACGTCATCATAACGTCATGAACACAGCAACGTGGTGTAAATTTGTATCTACAACGTCATGACAACGTGAGATTAACAACATACCAACAACGTTGTGAAAGTACCTACTTACAATGTTACAACAACGTCATGATTATTACATCACAGCAACGTTTTGAAATACCAAACTACAACGTCGTGTCAATGTGATTTTCACAACTGAAAAAAACGTTAAAAAATAACGTAGATGGAACGTTAACTCAACGTCATGATTATAACCTCACAGAAACGTTGTAAACATTCTAAATTACAACGTTCTGACAACGTAACATTGACAACTTAAAAACAACGTCATGAAAACACCTACATTCAACGTAACCACAACGTCATATTTATTACTTTATTACAACGATTGTGAAACGACCACCATACAACGTCAATACAATGTCATATGATGACTTTCGTACAACGTTTTACAAATGACCGATATACAACATTTTTACAACCAACAATTATACAGTCAAACGTTGTGTCAACGTTGCTTGAATGTCATCGTGACACGTTACCAAATGACAACATGTTCACAACTTTGCACAACGTTGTAGCAACGTGATGTGTTAGCTGGGTCGAGAGGGAAAAGAGTGCACTGACCGCCATACACACAAGACTAGAAATCTTTGCATTTCCATACTACACTCCAATATTACCGAAATTTCCTGAGACACCTAAATGACGAGAACATACATGCTGCTCTAATTCTGTTTTAACCCCCAGCCACCCCCCTCCTCTCCCCCCTTGACGATTTACCGACTATGCCAGACAATCCCAACAGATTTATCCTTGCTGTAAACATTTTCCCCGCCATCCGCTAGACCGATTGTGTACCGGTATTGAATTTGAAGCTGTACCGTCTCTAGACCCAATTTTCGTTAATATTCTATTTTTCTTGTAAAGTTAACGACCCCTCTTTGTATTAAAAGAATTTGCTATATTCCAGCCTTCTTTGAACCAAGCCTTCCAAGGGTTTATACTTGATCCCATGTTGTAACACATTTTTCATGTCAAATCTAGCATTTGAACCAATAAAGTACAGAAGGAAACATAATACGGATCGTTTTACTTTTCATCAGCGTTGGTCTATAGCTACCACTGT
Source organism: Patiria pectinifera (assembly GCA_029964075.1). Classification (NCBI taxonomy): domain Eukaryota; kingdom Metazoa; phylum Echinodermata; class Asteroidea; order Valvatida; family Asterinidae; genus Patiria; species Patiria pectinifera. The sequence continues at coordinate 3,693,635 of CM057143.1, read as the reverse complement.
GACCGTGAACTGACAGCTATTATTAGGAACTCGTAAAGTTATCCCCATTGATTACGGGTTGTCACAGTATCATTGTAGTCTTGTAAGAACAAATTGGAGTATGATGAAAACCTTATCCCAACTATTTTGATGTGATTAATTTTCCCCGGACTTCTTGCAGACCTCCCTCGTGTTCCCCTCGGAGTACTTTGGCGTCGTGGCCAGGATCCTAATCGTTTCATATCCTGTTCATTGCATTGTCGATTTAGTTTACAAATAGATCGTTGGTCTCAAAATGGGACTTCAACCAGCTGTTGTTTGTACGTATCAGAATTGTGCGACGTGTTCAAAAATCTTGACTGCAACAAACTGACTTATTCCTCCACTCGAGCTGCCTACCCTATTGTACAACCATCGTAACCAATGTACAACCGCTATACCTCTTTTAAGGCAATGCTTTTCGCATCTGCAGAATCATTTGAAGGCCACTGGCAATTTTTAGTAAAAACTAGAGGTTGTATGAACAACCACACGGTGTTGGGCCATGGATTACTGCAAACTTACCTTGCATTACGAAACCGGCTCTCTTAAGAAAGTGGCTAGTTTCACACTGTTGAAAGCACCTGGGGAGCCCTTAAGTAAACCAAACTCCCCTCCCTGCTACACAGTCCCAGCGAGATAATGACTTGTGGTTAAATGAAATACACCCTGTTAGCCACACTGATTTCTGGAACTATACTTTGTGGTGAATTGCGGTTTTATGCTAGCATAACAGTAACAGATCGTTCTCAGCCATTTCACGGATTTTCACATTTCAACATATGAAACAAGTTAACATTTCAGGTACGTCATTATGATAATACAATTTGTTTGCCGACAGATTAAATTTAGCAACCAAATATTATGCTTGATCTCTCAGGCAGAGTGACCTTCGCTCCTTTTTGGAACCAATTATAGAATAAGTGCTTATAAATATCTTAATCCCCTAGGGCAGGCTCCCCAAAATGATGTGTCCCTACCCGAGTTGCCTACATAGTTGGTCGGGTTGGTCTTACGGAGGAGTGTTCCCGTCATGCCACACTGATCAACTCATGTTTAAATCCATGTTTGACTTTTTCAACATGCCACCAGAGAGCGCTCTAACATTTGATGACGTCACTTTTTTTTTTTACAGTACTGCCTATAGGGGCTAGGCAGACACTCACATCGTTGAAAGCAAGTTCGCATCTTCTGCCAATTTCAAATAATAAGGCACTTCCGGTTTCGACCGGAAGGAAGGGTCAAGTGATTTTGCACTTAATACCAAAAATGAAGACCCTGCAATATTGTATCGATTGCCATAAAGAAGCAAAATTAAATCTGTAGCAGTTGATTTTATATTGATTTTCAAAGATTAAATCTAGAAATCTTTGATTGCTTGTAATATGATACTTGATCACGTGATTGTGACGTTATTACCAGAAAGTTCAAGAGCTATTTCAACTGTGCTATATATAGCCAAATCTTGATTATATCTATCACAGTTGATTTTTTAGCAATTTTTGAAGGTTTCAAGGTCTTTTTATTGTAACTTCGGATCCGATGACGTAATCAATTTTTTTTCGCGCACAGGTCTTGTCTGCATTAAGGTCATCATGTACATTAATTTTGAAGCGATTACCGCAAACTTCGCCACAGACATCAGGTGAAAATGCGCTTTTGACGTTTTTTAATCTGCCACTAGAGGGCGCTCGAAAACTTCATGGCGTCACCGATCATATTTTTTGAAAGGTCAACCCACCCACAGACTAACATCGTTGAAAGCAAGTTCACATCTTTTTCCACTTTCAAATTATTAGGCACTTCCGGTTTCGACCGGAAGGAAGGGTCACGTGATTTGACGCGCACAAGATAAAGTGAAGATCATATATTATCATGTCGATTCCCGAAAAATTCAAGTTCCGGTCTCTCACGGTTGATTTTATATTGTATTTCAAAGATTAAATTTATTATTTTTTGAAGTGACGTCACCTGACCCATGATGACGTCCTGATGACGTAATTGCAAAAAAGCACATCTATATGGGTTGTGCATTCATGTATTGACAATTGAAGTGCATATATGTTTTCATTTTGACAAACAGTTCTGGAGAAGAATTTGCTGAGAATTTGCTGAGGAGAACAAAAATAGTAAATTCTTACAATAACAATAGGTGTTGGGCTCAAGGCCCAACACCTAAAAAAAACAACAACCAAGATTTCCCACTAAATGGAGCAATTTCTCGATAAACATGGCTCCAACATTTTCCATGGGGCTCACGATATCAGTCAATGGAGTCTGAGATGATAGCATCTGGATTCTGGATACAACATTCGGGTCTGTATATGAGGTCTCGATACAGGCATGCGCATGGCAAATCACATCAACATACTTTTTTTTCTCAATCAAAATTCAACCTCCTACTTAGATTGAGACTCGGATATAGGACACACAGACTCGTCCTTGGTATACTTGGACTTCGACAAAGACATTAGGACTGGGACTCAACGAAGTTGATTTTAATTAATCAAGAAAACCGAAGGAAATATTGGTTCATACGGTTTAAATGGGATCCTTGCAAGCCACCTGCTGTATAGCTATGAACTAGAACTCTGCCTGTGGCCTTCGGTTTGGGGCTTTGATAAAGCACCTTTATGGAATACAAACACAGTTATTATGCAAATTGCCTTAACAAAAGATCAACGTCACAAGCTTGCCATAGGTTGCTGCACAAGCATGCGCCTATAGCCGGTGTCGATTACTGTATTTTAGCAAAGCAAAACAAGTTTGGCGAACGACCTGTCTGCAACAAAGGCACTAGGAGTGGGTAGCAGGGTTAAACATGTAAATACATGGAGTTCAATGGCGGATGTTTAAGTACGGTGGTATATACACAGTACCTGTGATACCTGCGTCTGTTCCATTCACTGCATGGACGCCATTTTGTAAAATAAAATACATTTTGATACATTGCAATGACGCTGGTAATTACTTTTTAGTTACAATGTGCTACAGCAGGGGCGGAGCCAGAAATCGGATGGGGGCAGACTTTTTAGTCATTAATTGTGGCGTCTGAATTTTTTGAAAGAGTGCATCAAGCGGACAGACACCGTTGTGTGAAAATCACTCCAAGTTTAGATTGAGATACTCAAAGGAAAAGGAAAGAATAAATCCTACAAATGATGGTTATTATTTTCTTGCAGATGGTTGTTTCTTTTAAGGTAATACAATCATGAGTTTTCGACCTACGTACACGCTCTTTTTAAAGAGGCAGTAGTCCCGCATCCAAAAATAACAAATTATATAGTGCAGTGAAAACAAGGTTATATAATGGGCTTATAATAGCGACTAATTAGTGTTCGACTGAAACCTCTACTAAAATGTGGTGTGCCTAGACGAATGATCTCTTAGATTATGCATTAAACTTGTGAGTTTTGACTCCATGTGTGTGTACCTTGAATGTCACATTCCCATGTCAATATCTCTAAATGTGTTGCAAAATAGTGCGAAAAGTGAGGATTTCCATTCAGCAGCTTACGGTAGCGGAAAGAATTCCATACAAGGCCGCCACTCAGACCTCCTGCACAAAGTCTATGTGCCATGAAAGAAAATGTTATAGTATTATCAAAGAATGTTTGCACTCCTAAAATAGTGTGTCTTCACCAGATTAAAGAAATAAAATCATGAGTTTCTGATCTGTGTAGTACACGTGCTTTTAAAGGTGCATTGGCACACACAGCAGAGAAAAACACATTATATAGTGCAGTGAAAACAAGGTTATATAATGGGCTAATAATAGCGACTAATTAGTGTTCGACTGAAACGTCTACAAAAATTTGGTGTGCCTACACGAATGATCTCTCAGATTATGAAATAAAATTGCGAGTTTTTCCTCCATGTGTGTACAATGAATGTCACATTCCTACGTCAACATAAAGAGCATTGCAAAATAGCGCGAAAAGTGAGGTTTTCCATTCAGCAGCTAATGTAACACTAATTACTGCATCAAGAACGCAAAAATTGTTCATGAAGTTGTGGTTAACGTTGTGAATTTAATCTGGCATGAGAATATATTGTGTTTTGTTGTTAGTTTGAAAAATAAAAGGTTGAATAAATGGAGCACACTTTCCGAGAAAAAAGGATCATCTGCTTTATGTGTTCTAGATTTGTAGCATCTGCTTCCTTCAGCCATGTTTTAATACTGCATCAATCAACTGTGTCAAAAGAAACATGTAGTTCCTAATCTCTGTGGCATATTTTCTCCATCAGGCATGCCCCGAGACTACTGATGGGGGTCAGTCTCTTCAAACAGTTGGACATGTACCAGTCTAGTCTTAGGATTCAAATCTAATAATTTTGCTTTTCAGGTGCAAAATTTTGAAGAAAAGTTACATTTAAAAATTGAATTGAGACCTCAACTTGAATGATGAAGTACTGAGAACCTTGCATTTGCCTCGAGAAATGTGTGGAGAATTTTGTCAGCTATCATAGAGCGTCAAGCTGGCCTAACTATAGTTTTGCATGTTTTATCCTATCGAAAGTGTCTCAACTGAACTGAAACACACGGTTCGGACGATCCCAGCCAAAGCTGGGAGCATGGTCAATTAAGTTGGGGCGTAATACTAACAACTATGTTAAGTGTTAAGTTATACACATGCAATAATGTACGAACATGAAGAAAAGACGATCGCCCAAATTCGTTATGCAATGAGGAGGAATCGTATAAAAGTTTCAACTGGTGCACAGTCCCATAGGTTTGTGCACAAATTGCCTGGTTTGTTATACACAGCCACGATGTAACGTGTAGGCCTATACTATATTTGTCATCATTCAAAATCTAAACGTGCGCAAACATAACTAAAAGTAAGCGAAAATTGTGTAGCGAAAATATTGTACGTCAGCTTCTATACTCACTATAATTTGCTGAAAAACAGTTCACCGAACTTCTGTCTTGCCGATCGAACTGCACCTTCAATATTGTAACTTTTAATTACAATTTTCAAGAGAGTTGTTAAGTCCACAAAAGTAATGCAAGTTATTTCCTGTTTCGCAATGCCTATATTTCGCAATGCATTATGGAAATAACCGTTTTTTTCCCCAAAAATGTCGGTTAGATGAAAGAGCGCCCTCTTTTTGGTACATTTATTTATTCTGACTCCAACGTTGTTTATATGGTCTCTAGCGGTACGATCATTTTTTTGAAAAGTTCAACCCACCCACAGACTTACATCGTTAAAAGCAAGTTCATATCTTTTTCCACTTTCAAATTATAAGGCACTTCCGGTTTCGACCGAAAGGAAGGGTCACGTGATTTTACACGCACAAGATAAATTGAAGATCGTGTATTATCATGTAGATTCCCGCAAAATTCAAGTTTCGGTCTTTGACGGTTGATTTTATATTGAATTTCAAAGATTAAATTTATTATTTTGGGAAGTGACGTCACGTGACCAATAATGACGTCATGATGACGTAATTGCAAAAAAGCACATCTTCAGTGGCTTGTGCATTCATCTATTGACAATTGAAGTTCATATATGTTTTCATTTTGACAAACAGTTCCGGAGAAGAATTTGCAAATTTTTACAAAGGAGAATAGTCAACAAACACAAAAATACACTAGAGGTTGTTACTCTGCTATATATAGCCACGTCTTGATTATATCTCTCACGGTTGATTTTTTAGCAATTGTTTAAGGTTTCAAGGTCTTTTCCTTATAACTTCCGGTCTGATGACGTCATCCATTTTTTTTTTTCGCGCACATGTCTTTTCTGCATTAAGTTGATCATGTATGTTAGGTTTGAAGCGATTACCGCAAATTTCGCCACATACATCAAGTGATAATGCGTTTTCGACGTTTTTTGAACTGCCGCTAGAGGGCGCTCTAACATTTGATGATGTCACCAGTAATATGTTTGTACACAACTGCCTAGGCAGACACTCACATCGTTGAAAGCAAGTTCGCATCTTCTGCCAATTTCAAATAATAAGGCACTTCCGGTTTCGACCGGAAGGAAGGGTCACGTGATTTTGCACTTAATACCAAAACTGAAGACCCTGCAATATTGTATCGATTGCCATAAAAAACAAAATCTAATCTGTAGCAGTTGATTTTATATTGATTTTCAAAGATTACATCTAGAAATCTTTAATTGCTTGTAATACGATACTGGATGACGTCATTATGACGTTATCACCAGAAAGTTCAAGAGCTATTTTAACTGTGCTATATACATCCAAATCTTTATTACATCTATCACGGTATATTTTCTAGCAATTTTTGAAGGTTTAAAGGTCTTTTTATTGTAACTTCCGGTCTGATGACGTAATCATTTTTTTTTTCGCGCACAGGTGCTGTCTGCATTATGGTCATCATGTACATTAATTTTGAGGCGATTACCGCAAACTTCGCCACAGACATCAAGTGAAAATGCGTTTTTACACTAAGGATGGTAGGCATGCCATGGACGGTGATATTCTTGGAGTGCAGAGTAATCTCGTCCGTCGGTTCGATGCATTCGACTTTAATCCGCACCCAACCATCGAAGGTGAACCTCTCTCCCATTTTGGAATCGGGAACATCATCGTCATATAGGAACGGTCGCAGGTTGACTTCATACCGGCGAGGCAGGACCGTCTTCGGCAGCCGGCCTCGCATGAGATCCGAAGGTGGCATGGTGGTCGGTTCGGCAGGTGGATCGGTAGCCATCATGGCTTTAGTTGTCGATGGTATGACTGCAGGTGCTTTGGTTGCAACGCCGTCGTCCTTGAGGGAGAGGGGGATGTAGTACGTCATGAGCACTGTGGCTGCAATCAACACGCACACTGTAAGAACGGTGAAGACGAGAACGGCCTGACTGCAGTAGATACCGTTCCCTTTACGACCGGGCTCTTCTTCCAAGTTGAACTCGCCACGTCGACCCATCTTGGTATTTTTTTTCGAAGTATAGCTCTAACAGACGAATCCCAACATGACGATCCCCAACATGGATCAGTCGGAACGACCCCTTTATTAACCGAAGCCTGTATGGCTCTTCGCCTGTTGAGAACATTTGGTTTGGTATGTTTATTTTTCCACTCCGTAGCTCAGATTAGTTTTGACTTGACCTTCAACTTGAACATTTGGTAATGTTAGTTTGGATATGATGTTTACCGAAATCATTGAGCCGGTTCTGTTTCTTCCAGTTTGCAGGATTTAGATTGTTTACGTCGAGTACTACAGGATATTTTCATCCTGTTTTAATCTTGTTTTTGTTTCAAGGATCTAATCGTTTCAAAATTAGTGTCTGAATAAAATACGAACACTACAGATTCTGCCTGTCTGTGTGTGTATGTAAAAAAAGAAGTCGGAAAACCACGTACCCTTCTAAAAAGCCATATGGGGGACAACTCCTTTCGAGTGGTTTTTCACTCTTTTAGAGTGACGTTTGCATCTTCCTTTCCCGTAATTTTTCACTAGGGCCCCTAGAAAAACCGCTCTTTTAATTTAAAAGTGAATTAACTTGCACTCTTTTTAAAGAGCCGTATGTTAATTTCGGGACAACCTAATTTCGCTTTTTTTTTTACTCTTGCGCGTACGTACAGCATGATGAATGCTTGATCCCAACTATTTTTGGTATGAATAATTCATATGTTCAGGACCTCCCTCAAGTTCCCCTGGGAACACTTTAGCTTCGTGGCAAGAATTGTAATATCCAGGTGTGATTTACGTATCACACCAGGGGCGGGGGCGGGGGGGGGGGTGTTGTTCAAGCAGACAACACCCCAACCGCGTAAAATGTGATTGGTACGTGCTTTATTGGGAACGTCTCTCAGGAACGACCCCTACCGCTGCACTGCTTGAAATTGAGTGAGACATCGTGGCTTCGGCTCGCGTAATTTTTATTCCTAGGATGGTTAGGGGCAATGTCATGAATAATTCATGTTTATCCATGAGAACGGACAATGACATCAACAGCATTGTTGTTAGTTACTCAACTAGTTACAATACATTAAAGCATTTTAAAGAACGGTTGTCGTCGAGCTACCACACAGTAGCCTAGTGGATAGCGAGATGAGCTATGGATACAAGGATCCCTGGTTCGAATCCACGTCGTCGCTGCTCATTTTCATCAGCTATTTTTCTTCTCCAAATTTATCACTGAGATAATTTTAAATTACGGGGAAAAAGGAACGAGAACCTAAGTCTTGCAATGATTCAAAGGAAAAACTGAATTATTCATGACATTGCTCCTAACACTCCTAGGAAAAAAAATTACGCATCCCTCATCCCGCCCTCTCGAAAAAAAAGCAAAGTCGCAGATGACAACATGGGGCTCAAACCACCAACCCCGCGATTGAAGATCTGAGAATGGCAATCTACCGACTGAGCTACCGGCTCGCACTTGAAATGTTTTCAATTTATAATATATATGAACCTTAGGTTGCAAAGGGTGGTGACGTCAAAAGTCACGTGTCGTCACCAATCCCTCACCCAGACCCCTCCGCTGTGTCGAAAAAAAAAAAATGTCGTAGATGAAAACTTGGGGCTCGAACCACCAACCCCGCGATTGAAGATCTGAGAATGGCACTCTACCGACTGAGCTACCGGCTCGAACTTGAAATGTTTTCAATTTATAATATATATGAACCTCAGGTTGCAAAGGGTGGTGACGTCAAAAGTCACGTGTCGTCATCAATACCTCAACCCGACCCCTCCGCTCTGTCGAAAAACAAATAAATGTCGCAGATGACAACCTGGGGCTCGAACCACCAACCCCGCGATTGAAGATCTGAGAATGGCACTCTACCGACTGAGCTACCGGCTCGCTCTTGAAAAGTTTTCAATTTATAATATATATGAACCTCAGGTTACAAAGGGTGGTGACGTCAAAAGTCACGTGTCGTCATCAATCCCTCATCCCGCTCCCTCCTTTATGTCGAAAAAAATAATGAATGTCGCAGAGGACAACTTAGGGCTCGAACCACCAACCCCGCGATTGAAGATCTGCGAATGGCACTCTACCGACTGACCTACCGGCTCGCTCTTGAAATGTTTTCAATTTATAATATATATGAACCTCAGGTTGCAAAGGGTGGTGACGTCAAAAGTCACGTGTCGTCATCAATACCTCACCCCGCCCCCTCCGCTCTGTCGAAAAACAAATAAATGTCGCAGATGACAACCTGGGGCTCGAACCACCAACCCCGCAATAGAAAATATGAGAATGGCACTCTACCGACTGAGCTACCGGCTCGCTCTTGAAAAGTTTTCAATTTATAATATATATGAACCTCAGGTTACAAAGGGTGGTGACGTCAAAAGTCACGTGTCGTCATCAATCCCTCATCCCGCTCCCTCCGCTATGTCGAAAAAAATAATAAATGTCGCAGAGGACAACTTAGGGCTCGAACCACCAACCCCGCGATTGAAGATCTGAGAATGGCACTCTACCGACTGAGCTACCGGCTCGCACTTGAAATGTTTTCAATTTATAATATATATGAACCTCAGGTTGCAAAGGGTGGTGACGTCAAAAGTCACGTGTCGTCATCAATCCCTCACCCCGCCCCCCTCCGCTCTGTCGAAAAACAAATAAATGTCGCAGATGACAACCTGGGGCTCGAACCACCAACCCCGCGATTGAAGATCTGAGAATGGCACTCTACCGACTGAGCTACCGGCTCGCTCTTGAAAAGTTTTCAATTTATAATATATATGAACCTCAGGTTGCAAAGGGTGGTGACGTCAAAAGTCACGTGTCGTCATCAATCCCTCACCCCGCCCCCTCCGCTCTGTCGAAAAACAAATAAATGTCGCAGATGACAACCTGGGGCTCGAACCACCAACCCCGCAATAGAAAATATGATAATGGCACTCTACCGACTGAGCTACCGGCTAGCACTTGAAATGTTTTGAATTTATAATATATATGAACCTCAGGTTGCAAAGGGTTGTGACGTCAAAAGTCAAGTGTCGTCACCAATCCCTCAACCCGACCCCTCCGCTCTGTCGAAAAACAAATAAATGTCGCAGATGAACCTGGGGCTCGAACCACCAACCCCGCGATTGAAGATCTGAGAATGGCACTCTACCGACTGAGCTACCGGCTCGCACTTGAAATGTTTTCAATTTATAATATATATGAACCTCAGGTTGCAAAGGGTGGTGACGTCAAAAGTCACGTGTCGTCATCAATCCCTCACCCCGCCCCCTCCGCTCTGTCGAAAAAAATAATAAATGTCGCAGAGGACAACTTAGGGCTCGAACCACCAACCCCGCGATTGAAGATCTGCGAATGGCACTCTACCGACTGAGCTACCGGCTCGCACTTGAAATGTTTTCAATTTATAATATATATGAACCTCAGGTTGCAAAGGGTGGTGACGTCAAAAGTCACGTGTCGTCATCAATCCCTCACCCCGCCCCCTCCGCTCTGTCGAAAAACAAATAAATGTCGCAGATGACAACCTGGGGCTCGAACCACCAACCCCGCGATTGAAGATCTGAGAATGGCACTCTACCGACTGAGCTACCGGCTCGAACTTGAAAAGTTTTCAATTTGTAATATATATGAACCTCAGGTTGCAAAGGGTGGTGACGTCAAAAGTCACGTGTCGTCATCAATCCCTCACCCCGCCCCCTCCGCTATGTCGAAAAAAATAATAAATGTCGCAGATGACAACCTGGGGCTCGAACCACCAACCCCGCGATTGAATATCTGAGAATGGCACTCTACCGACTGAGCTACCGGCTCGCTCTTGAAAAGTTTTCAATTCATAATATATATGAACCTCAGGTTGCAAAGGGTGGTGACGTCAAAAGTCACGTGTCGTCATCAATCCCTCACCCCGACCCCTCCGCTCTGTCGAAAAACAAATAAATGTCGCAGATGAACCTGGGGCTCGAACCACCAACCCTGCGATTGAAGATCTGAGAATGGCACTCTACCGTCTGAGCTACCGGCTCGCACTTGAAATGTTTTCAATTTATAATATATATGAACCTCAGGTTGCAAAGGGTGGTGACGTCAAAAGTCACGTGTCGTCATCAATCCCTCACCCCGCCCCCTCCGCTCTGTCGAAAAAAAAACAAATGTCGCAGATGACAACCTGGGGCTCGAACCACCAACCCCGCAATAGAAAATATGAGAATGGCACTCTACCGACTGAGCTACCGGCTCGCACTTGAAATGTTTTGAATTTATAATATATATGAACCTCAGGTTGCAAAGGGTGGTGACGTCAAAAGTCACGTGTCGTCATCGATCCCTCACCCCGACGCCTCTGTCGAAAAAAAAATGTCGCAGATGACAACCTGGGGCTCGAACCACCAACCCCGCGATTGAAGATCTGAGAATAGCACTCTACCGACTGAGCTACCGGCTCGAACTTGAAAAGTTTTCAATTTGTAATATATATGAACCTCAGGTTGCAAAGGGTGGTAACGTCAAAAGTCACGTGTCGTCATCAATCCCTCACACCGCCCCCTCCGCTATGTCGAAAAAAACCAACAAATGTCGCAGATGACAACCTGGGGCTCGAACCACCAATCCCGCAATTGAAGATATGAGAATGGCACCCTACCGACTGAGCTACCTGCTAGCACTTGAAATGTTTTGAATTTATAATATATATGAACCTCAGGTTGCAAAGGGTTGTGACGACAAAAGTCACGTGTCGTCATCAATCCCTCAGCCCGACCCCTCTGTCGAAAAAAATAATAAATGTCGCAGATGACAACTCAGGGCTCGCACCACCAACCCCGCGAATGAAGATCTGAGAATGGCACTCCACCGACTTAGCTACCGGCTCGCACTTGAAATGTTTTCAATTTATAATATATATGAACCTCAGGTTGCAAAGGGTGGTGACGTCAAAAGTCACGTGTCGTCATCAATCTCTCACCCCGGCCCCTCCGTCGAAAAACAAATAAATGTCGCAGATGACAACCTGGAGCTCGAACCACCAACCCCGCGATTGAATATCTGAGAATGGCACTCTACCGACTGAGCTACCGGCTCGCTCTTGAAAAGTTTTCAATTCATAATATATATGAACCTCAGGTTGCAAAGGGTGGTGACGTCAAAAGTCACGTGTCGTCATCAATCCCTCACCCCGACCCCTCCGCTCTGTCGAAAAACAAATAAATGTCGCAGATGACAACCTGGGGCTCGAACCACCAACCCCGCGATAGAAGATCTGAGAATGGCACTCTACCGACTGAGCTACCGGCTCGCACTTGAAATGTTTTCAATTTATAATATATATGAACCTCAGGTTACAAAGGGTGGTGACGTCAAAAGTCACGTGTCGTCATCATTCCCTCACCACGCCGCTCTGTCGAAAAAAAAAACAAATGTTGCAGATGACAACCTGGGGCTCGAACCACCAACCCCGCGATTGAATATCTGAGAATGGCACTCTACCGACTGAGCTACCGGCTCGCTCTTGAAAAGTTTTCAATTTATAATATATATGAACCTCAGGTTGCAAAAGGTGGTGACGTCAAAAGTCACGTGTCGTCACCAATCCCTCAACCCGACCCCTCCGCTCTGTCGAAAAACAAATAAATGTCGCAGATGACAACCTGGGGCTCGAACCACCAACCCCGCGATTGAAGATCTGAGAATGGCACTCTACCGACTGAGCTACCGGCTCGCACTTGAAATGTTTTCAATTTACAATATATATGAACCTGAGGTGGCAAAGGGTGTTGACGTCAAAAGTCACGTGTAGTTATCAATCCCTCATCCCCCCCCCATTGCGTCTTAGAATAAAATAAATGTCGCAGATGACAACCTGGGGCTCGAACCACCAACCCCGCGATTGAATATCTGAGAATGGCACTCTACCGACTGAGCTACCGGCTCGCTCTTGAAAAGTTTTCAATTTATAATATATATGAACCTTAGGTTGCAAAGGGTGGTGACGTCAAAAGTCACGTGTCGTCACCAATCCCTCACTCCGACCCCTCCGCTCTGTCGAAAAACAAATAAATGTCGCAGATGACAACCTGGGGCTCGAACCACCAACCCCGCGATAGAAGATCTGAGAATGGCACTCTACCGACTGAGCTACCGGCTCGCACTTGAAATGTTTTCAATTTATAATATATATGAACCTCAGGTTACAAAGGGTGGTGACGTCAAAAGTCACGTGTCGTCATCATTCCCTCACCCCGCCGGTCTGTAGAAAAAAAAAACAAATGTCGCAGATGACAACCTGGGACTCGAACCACCAACCCCGCGATTGAATATCTGAGAATGGCACTCTACCGACTGAGCTACCGGTTCGCTCTTGAAAAATTAAAATTTTTTAATATATATGAACCTCAGGTTGCAAAAGGTGGTGACGTCAAAAGTCACGTGTCGTCATCAATCCCTCACCCCGCCCCCTCCGCTCTGTCGGAAAAAAAAAAAAATGTCGCAGATGACAACCTGGGGCTCGAACCACCAACCCCGCGATTGAAGATCTGAGAATGGCACTCTACCGACTGAGCTACCGGCTCGCACTTGAAATGTTTTCAATTTATAATATATATGAACCTCAGGTTGCAAAGGGTGGTGACGTCAAAAGTCACGTGTCGTCATCAATCCCTCAACCCGCCCCCTCCGCTATGTCGAAAAAAATAATAATTGTCGCAGAGGACAACTGAGGGCTCGAATCACCAACCCAGCGATTGAAGATTTGAGAATGGCACTCTACCGACTGAGCTACCTGCTAGCACTTGAAATGTTTTGAATTTATAATATATATGAACCTCAGGTTGCAAAGGGTTGTGATGACAAAAGTCACGTGTCGTCATCAATCCCTCAGCCCGACCCATCTGTCGAATAAAAAATGTCGCAGATGACAACCTGGGGCTCGAACCACCAACCCCGCGATTGAAGATCTTAGAATAGCACTCTACCGACTGAGCTACCGGCTCGAACTTGAAAAGTTTTCAATTTGTAATATATATGAACCTCAGGTTGCAAAGGGTGGTGACGTCAAAAGTCACGTGTCGTCACCAATCCCTCAACCCGACCCCTCCGCTCTGTCGAAAAACAAATAAATGTCGCAGATGACAACCTGGGGCTCGAACCACCAACCCCGCGATTGAAGATCTGAGAATGGCACTCTACCGACTGAGCTACCGGCTCGCACTTGAAATGTTTTCAATTTATAATATATATGAACCTCAGGTTGCAAAGGGTGGTGACGTCAAAAGTCACGTGTCGTCATCAATCCCTCACCCCGCCCCCTCCGCTCTGTCGAAAAAAAAAATGTCGCAGATGACAACCTGGGGCTCGAACCACCAACCCCGCAATAGAAAATATGAGAATGGCACTCTACCGACTGAGCTACCGGCTAGCACTTGAAATGTTTTGAATTTATAATATATATGAACCTCAGGTTGCAAAGGGTTGTGACGTCAAAAGTCACGTGTCGTCATCAATCCCTCACCCCGACCCCTCTGTCAAAAAAAAAATGTCGCAGATGACAACCTGGGGCTCGAACCACCAACCCCGCGATTGAAGATCTGAGAATAGCACTCTACCGACTGAGCTACCGGCTCGAACTTGAAAAGTTTTCAATTTGTAATATATATGAACCTCAGGTTGCAAAGGGTGGTGACGTCAAAAGTCACGTGTCGTCATCAATCCCTCACCCCGCCCCCTCCGCTATGTCGAAAAAAATAATAAATGTCGCAGAGGACAACTTAGGGCTCGAACCACCAACCCCGCGATTGAAGATCTGAGAATGGCACTCTACCGACTGAGCTACCGGCTCGCACTTGAAATGTTTTCAATTTATAATATATATGAACCTCAGGTTGCAAAGGGTGGTGACGTCAAAAGTCACGTGTCGTTATCAATCTCTCACCCCCCCCATTGCGTCTTAGAAAAAAATAAATGTCGCAGATGACAACCTGGGGCTCGAACCACCAACCCCGCGATTGAATATCTGAGAATGGCACTCTACCGACTGAGCTACCGGCTCGCTCTTGAAAAGTTTTCAATTTATAATATATATGAACCTTAGGTTGCAAAGGGTGGTGACGTCAAAAGTCACGTGTCGTCACCAATCCCTCACCCCGACCCCTCCGCTCTGTCGAAAAACAAATAAATGTCGCAGATGACAACCTGGGGCTCGAACCACCAACCCCGCGATTGAAGATCTGAGAATGGCACTCTACCGACTGAGCTACCGGCTCGCTCTTGAAATGTTTTCAATTTATAATATATATGAACCTCAGGTTGCAAAGGGTGGTGACGTCAAAAGTCACGTGTCGTCATCAATCCCTCACCCCGCCCCCTCCGCTCTGTCGAAAAAAAAAATGTCGCAGATGACAACCTGGGGCTCGAACCACCAACCCCGCAATTGAAGATCTGAGAATGGCACTCTACCGACTGAGCTACCGGCTCGCACTTGAAATGTTTTGAATTTATAATATATATGAACCTCAGGTTGCAAAGGGTTGTGACGTCAAAAGTCACGTGTCGTCATCAATCCCTCACCCCGACCCCTCTGTCAAAAAAAAAATGTCGCAGATGACAACCTGGGGCTCGAACCACCAACCCCGCGATTGAAGATCTGAGAATAGCACTCTACCGACTGAGCTACCGGCTCGAACTTGAAAAGTTTTCAATTTGTAATATATATGAACCTCAGGTTGCAAAGGGTGGTGACGTCAAAAGTCACGTGTCGTCATCAATCCCTCACCCCGCCCCCTCCGCTATGTCGAAAAAAATAATAAATGTCGCAGAGGACAACTTAGGGCTCGAACCACCAACCCCGCGATTGAAGATCTGAGAATGGCACTCTACCGACTGAGCTACCGGCTCGCACTTGAAATGTTTTCAATTTATAATATATATGAACCTCAGCTAGCAAAGGGTGGTGACGTCAAAAGTCACGTGTTGTTATCAATATTTCACCCCCCCCCATTCCGTCTCAGAAAAAAATTAATGTCGCAGATGACAACCTGGAGCTCGAACCACCAACCCCACGATAGAATATCTGAGAATGGCACTCTACCGACTGAGCTACCGGTTCGCTCTTGTAAAGTTTTCAATTTATAATATATATGAACCTTAGGTTGCAAAGGGTGGTGACGTCAAAAGTCACGTGTCGTCACCAATCCCTCACCCCGACCCGTCCGCTCTGTCGAAAAACAAATAAATGTCGCAGATGACAACCTGGGGCTCGAACCACCAACCCCGCGATTGAAGATCTGAGAATGGCACTCTACCGACTGAGCTACCGGCTCGCACTTGAAATGTTTTCAATTTATAATATATATGAACCTCAGGTTGCAAAGGGTTGTGACGTCAAAAGTCACGTGTCGTCATCAATCCCTCACCCCGACCCCTCTGTCGAAAAAAAAAATGTCGCAGATGACAACCTGGGGCTCGAACCACCAACCCCGCGATTGAAGATCTGAGAATGGCACTCTACCGACTGAGCTACCGGCTCGCACTTGAAATGTTTTCAATTTATAATATATATGAACCTCAGGTTGCAAAGGGTGGTGACGTCAAAAGTCACGTGTCGTCATCAATCCCTCACCCCGCCCCCTCCGCTCTGTCGAAAAAAATAATAAATGTCGCAGATGACAACCTGGGGCTCGAACCACCAACCCCGCGATTGAAGATCTGAGAATGGCACTCTACCGACTGAGCTACCGGCTCGCACTTGAAATGTTTTCAATTTATAATATATATGAACCTCAGGTTGCAAAGGGTGGTGACGTCAAAAGTCACGTGTCGTCATCAATCCCTCACCCCGCCCCCTCTGTCGAAAAAAAAATGTCGCAGATGACAACCTGGGGCTCGAACCACCAACCCCGCGATTGAAGATCTGAGAATGGCACTCTACCGACTGAGCTACCGGCTCGCACTTGAAAAGTTTTCAATTTATAATATATATGAACCTCAGGTTGCAAAGGGTGGTGACGTCAAAAGTCACGTGTCGTCATCAATCCCTCACCCCGACCCCTCCGCTCTGTCGAAAAACAAATAAATGTCGCAGATGACAACCTGGGACTCGAACCACCAACCCCGCGATTGAAGATCTGAGAATGGCACTCTACCGACTGAGCTACCGGCTCGCACTTGAAATGTTTTCAATTTATAATTTATATGAACCTCAGGTTGCAAAGGGTGGTGACGTCAAAAGTCACGTGTCGTTATCAATCTCTCACCCCCGTATTCCGTCTTAGAAAAAAATAAATGTCGCAGATGACAACCTGGGGCTCGAACCACCAACAACGCGATTGAATATCTGAGAATGGCACTCTACCGACTGAGCTACCGGCTCGCTCTTGAAAAGTTTTCAATTTATAATATATATGAACCTCAGGTTGCAAAGGGTGGTGACGTCAAAAGTCACGTGTCGTCACCAATCCCTCACCCCGACCCCTCCGCTCTGTCGAAAAACAAATAAATGTCGCAGATGACAACCTGGGGCTCGAACCACCAACCCCGCGATTGAAGATCTGAGAATGGCACTCTACCGACTGAGCTACCGGCTCGCACTTGAAATGTTTTCAATTTATAATATATATGAACCTCAGGTTGCAAAGGGTGGTGACGTCAAAAGTCACGTGTCGTCACCAATCCCTCACCCCGACCTCCACGCTCTGTCGAAAAAAAAAAATGTCGCAGATGACAACCTGGGGCTCTAACCACCATCCCCGCGATTGAAGATCTGAGAATAGCACTCTACAGACTGAGCTACCGGCTCGCACTTGAAAAGTTTTCAATTTATAATATATATGAACCTCAGGTTGCAAAGGGTGGTGACGTCAAAAGTCACGTGTCGTCATCAATCCCTCACCCCGACCCCTCTGTCAAAAAAAAAAATGTCGCAGATGACAACCTGGGGCTCGAACCACCAACCCCGCGATTGAAGATCTGCGAATGGCACTCTACCGACTGAGCTACCGGCTCGCACTTGAAATGTTTTCAATTTATAATATATATGAACCTCAGGTTGCAAAGGGTGGTGACGTCAAAAGTCACGTGTCGTCATCAATCCCTCACCCCGCCCCCTCCGCTATGTCGAAAAAAATAATAAATGTCGCAGAGGACAACTTAGGGCTCGAACCACCAACCCCGCGATTGAAGATCTGAGAATGGCACTCTACCGACTGAGCTACCGGCTCGCTCTTGAAATGTTTTCAATTTATAATATATATGAACCTCAGGTTGCAAAGGGTGGTGACGTCAAAAGTCACGTGTCGTCATCAATCCCTCACCCCGCCCCAACGATATGTCGAAAAAAATAATAAATGTCGCAAAGGACAACCTAGGGCTCGAACCACCAACCCCGCGATTGAAGATCTGAGAATGGCACTCTACCGACTGAGCTACCGGCTCGCTCTTGAAATGTTTTCAATTTATAATATATATGAACCTGAGGTTGCAAAGGGTGGTGACGTCAAAAGTCACGTGTCGTCATCAATCTCTCACCCCGCCCCCTCCGCTCTGTCGAAAAAAAATGTCGCAGATGACAACCTGGGGCTCGAACCAAAAACCCCGCGATTGAAGATCTGAGAATGGCACTCTACCGACTGAGCTACCGGCTCGCACTTGAAATGTTTTCAATTTATAATATATATGAACCTCTGGTTGCAAAGGGTCTTGACGTCAAAAGTCACGTGTCGTCATCAATCCCTCACCCCGACCCCTCTGTAGAAAAAAAAAATTCGCAGATGACAACCTGGGGCTCTAACCACCAACCCCTGCGATTGAAGATCTGAGAATAGCACTCTACCGACTGAGCTACCGGCTCGCACTTGAAATGTTTTCAATTTGTAATATATATGAACCTCAGGTTGCAAAGGGTGGTGACGTCAAAAGTCACGTGTCGTCATCAATCCCTCACCCCGCCCCCTCCGCTATGTCGAAAAAAATAATAAATGTCGCAGATGACAACCTGGGGCTCGAACCACCAACCCCGCGATTGAAGATCTGAGAATGGCACTCTACCGACTGAGCTACCGGCTCGCACTTGAAATGTTTTCAATTTATAATATATATGAACCTCAGATTGCAAACGGTGGTGACGTCAAAAGTCACCTGTCGTCATCAATCCCTCACCCCGCTCCGTCCGCTCACGTGTCGAAAAAAAATGTCGCACATGACAACCTGGGGATCGAGACACCAACCCCGCGATTGAAGATCTGAGAATGGCACTCTACCGACTGAGCTACCGGCTCGCACTTGAAATGTTTTCAATTTATAATATATATGAACCTCAGGTTGCAAAGGGTGGTGACGTCAAAAGTCACGTGTCGTCACCAATCCCTCACCCCGACCCCTCCGCTCTGTCGAAAAACAAATAAATGTCGCAGATGACAACCTGGGGCTCGAACCACCAACCCCGCGATTGAAGATCTGAGAATGGCACTCTACCGACTGAGCTACCGGCTCGCACTTGAAATGTTTTCAATTTGTAATATATATGAACCTCAGGTTGCAAAGGGTGGTGACGTCAAAAGTCACGTGTCGTTATCAATATCTCAACCCCCCCATTCCGTCTAAGAAAAAAATAAATTTCGCAGATGACAACCTGGAGCTCGAACCACCAACCCCGCGATTGTATATCTGAGAATGGCACTCTACAGACTGAGCTACCGGCTCGCTCTTGAAAAGTTTTCAATTGATAATATATATGAACCTTAGGTTGCAAAGGGTGGTGACGTCAAAAGTCACGTGTCGTCACCAATCCCTCACTCCGACCCCTCCGCTCTGTTGAAAAACAAATAAATGTCGCAGATGACAACCTGGGGCTCGAACCACCAACCCCGCGATAGAAGATCTGAGAATGGCACTCTACCGACTGAGCTACCGGCTCGCACTTGAAATGTTTTCAATTTATAATATATATGAACCTCAGGTTACAAAGGGTGGTGACGTCAAAAGTCACGTGTCGTCATCAATCCCTCACCCCGCCCCCTCCGCTCTGTCGAAAAAAAAATAAATGTCGCAGATGACAACCTGGGGCTCGAACCACCAACCCCGCGATTGAAGATCTGAGAATGGCACTCTACCGACTGAGCTACCGGCTCGCACTTGAAATGTTTTCAATTTATAATATATATGAACCTCAGGTTACAAAGGGTGGTGACGTCAAAAGTCACGTGTCGTCATCAATCCCTCACCCCGCCCCCTCCGCTCTGTCGAAAAAAATCAAATGTCGCAGATGACAACCTGGGGCTCGAACCACCAACCCCGCGATTGAAGATCTGAGAATGGCACTCTACCGACTGAGCTACCGGCTCGCACTTGAAATGTTTTCAATTTATAATATATATGAACCTGAGGTTGCAAAGGGTGGTGACGTCAAAAGTCACGTGTCGTCATCAATCCCTCACCCCGCCCCCTTATTTATGTCGCAGATGACAACCTGCGGCTCGAACCACCAACCACGCGATTGAAGATCTGAGAATAGCACTCTACCGACTGAGCTACCGGCTCGAACTTGAAAAGTTTTCAATTTGTAATATATATGAACCTTAGGTTGCAAAGGGTGGTGACGTCAAAAGTCACGTGTCGTCATCAATCCCTCACCCCGCCCCCTCCGCTATGTCGAAAAAAATAATAAATGTCGCAGAGGACAACTGAGGGCTCGAACCACCAGCCCCGCGTTTGAAGATCTGAGAATGGCACTCTACCGACTGAGCTACCGGCTTGCACTTGAAATGTTTTCAATTTATAATATATATGAACCTCAGGTTACAAAGGGTGGTGACGTCAAAAGTCACGTGTCGTCATCAATCTCTCACCCCGCCCCCTCCGCTCTGTCGAAAAAAAATGTCGCAGATGACAACCTGGGGCTCGAACCAAAAACCCCGCGATTGAAGATCTGAGAATGGCACTCTACCGACTGAGCTACCGGCTCGCACTTGAAATGTTTTCAATTTATAATATATATGAACCTCAGGTTGCAAAGGGTGGTGACGTCAAAAGTCACGTGTCGTCATCAATCCCTCACCCCGACCCCTCTGTCGAAAAAAAAAAATGTCGCAGATGACAACCTGGGGCTCGAACCACCAACCCCGCGATTGAAGATCTGAGAATGGCACTCTACCGACTGAGCTACCGGCTCGCACTTGAAATGTTTTCAATTTATAATATATATGAACCTCAGGTTACAAAGGGTGGTGACGTCAAAAGTCACGTGTCGTCATCAATCCCTCACCCCGCCCCCTCCGCTCTGTCGAAAAACAAATAAATGTCGCAGAGGACAACCTGGAGCTCGAACCACCAACCCCGCGATTGAATATCTGAGAATGGCACTCTACCGACTGAGCTACCGGCTCGCTCTTGAAAAGTTTTCAATTCATAATATATATGAACCTCAGGTTGCAAAGGGTTGTGACGTCAAAAGTCACGTGTCGTCATCAATCCCTCACCCCGACCCCTCTGTCGAAAAAAAAAATGTCGCAGATGACAACCTGGGGCTCGAACCAAAAACCCCGCGATTGAAGACTGAGCTACCGGCTCGCTCTTGAAAAGTTTTCAATTTGTAATATATATGAACCTCAGGTTGCAAAGGGTGGCGACGTCAAAAGTCACGTGTCGACATCAATCCCTCACCCCGCCCCCTCCGCTCTGTCGAAAAACAAATAAATGTCGCAGATGACAACCTGGGGCTCGAACCACCAACCCCGCGATTGAAGATCTGAGAATGGCACTCTACCGACTGAGCTACCGGCTCGCACTTGAAATGTTTTGAATTTATAATATATATGAACCTCAGGTTGCAAAGGGTTGTGACGACAAAAGTCACGTGTAGTTATCAATCTCTCACCCCCCCGATTGCGTCTTAGAAAAAAATAAATGTCGCAGATGACAACCTGGGGCTCGAACCACCAACCCCGCGATTGAATATCTGAGAATGGCACTCTACCGACTGAGCTACCGGCTCGCTCTTGAAAAGTTTTCAATTGATAATATATATAAACCTTAGGTTGCAAAGGGTGGTGACGTCAAAAGTCACGTGTCGTCATCAATCCCTCACCCCGACCCCTCCGCTCTGTCGAAAAACAAATAAATGTCGCAGATGACAACCTGGGGCTCGAACCACCAACCCCGCGATTGAAGATCTGAGAATGGCACTCTACCGACTGAGCTACCGGCTCGCACTTGAAATGTTTTCAATTTATAATATATATGAACCTCAGGTTGCAAAGGGTGGTGACGTCAAAAGTCACGTGTCGTCATCAATCCCTCACCCCGCCCCCTCCGCTCTGTCGAAAAAAAAAAATGTCGCAGATGACAACCTGGGGCTCGAACCACCAACCCCGCGATTGAAGATCTGAGAATGGCACTCTACCGACTGAGCTACCGGCTCGCACTTGAAATGTTTTCAATTTATAATATATATGAACCTCAGGTTGCAAAGGGTGGTGACGTCAAAAGTCACGTGTCGTCATCAATCCTTCACCCCGACACCTCTGTCGAAAAAAAAAATTGTCGCAGATGACAACCTGGGGCTCGAACCACCAACCCCGCGATTGAATATCTGAGAATGGCACTCTACCGACTGAGCTACCGGCTCGCACTTGAAATGTTTTCAATTTATAATATATATGAACCTGAGCTTGCAAAGGGTGGTGACGTCAAAAGTCACGTGTCGTCACCAATCCCTCACCCCGACCCCCCCGCTCTGTCGAAAAACAAATAAATGTCGCAGATGACAACCTGGGCCTCGAACCACCAACCCCGCAATTGAAGATATGAGAATGGCACTCTACCGACTGAGCTACCGGCTCGCACTTGAAATGTTTTCAATTTATAATATATATGAACCTTAGGTTGCAAAGGGTGGTGACGTCAAAAGTCACGTGTCGTCATCAATCTCTCACCCCGCCCCCTCCGCTCTGTCGAAACAAAAATGTCGCAGATGAAAACCTGGGGCTCGAACCACCAACCCCGCGATTGAATATCTGAGAATGGCACTCTACCGTTTGAGCTACCGGCTCGCTCTTGAAAAGTTTTCAATTTATAATATATATAAACCTTAGGTTGCAAAGGGT
The DNA here is from genome assembly GCA_029964075.1 of Patiria pectinifera. NCBI lineage: Eukaryota > Metazoa > Echinodermata > Asteroidea > Valvatida > Asterinidae > Patiria > Patiria pectinifera. The sequence continues at coordinate 3,670,627 of CM057143.1, read as the reverse complement.
GGTGACGTCAAAAGTCACGTGTCGTCATCAATCTCTCACCCCGCCCCCTCCGCTCTGTCGAAACAAAAATGTCGCAGATGACAACCTGGGGCTCGAACCACCAACCCCGCGATTGAAGATCTGAGAATGGCACTCTACCGACTGAGCTACCGGCTCGCACTTGAAATGTTTTCAATTTATAATATATATGAACCTCAGGTTGCAAAGGGTGGTGACGTCAAAAGTCACGTGTCGTCATCAATCCCTCACCCCGACCCCTCCGCTCTGTCGAAAAAAAAACAAATGTCGCAGATGACAACCTGGGGCTCGAACCACCAACCCCGCGATTGAAGATCTGAGAATGGCACTCTACCGACTGAGCTACCGGCTCGCACTTGAAATGTTTTCAATTTATAATATATATGAACCTCAGGTTGCAAAGGGTGGTGACGTCAAAAGTCACGTGTCGTCATCAATCCCTCACCCCCCCCCCCCGCTCTGTCGAAAAAAAAATAAATGTCGCAGATGACAACCTGGGGCTCGAACCACCAACCCCGCGATTGAAGATCTGAGAATGGCACTCTACCGACTGAGCTACCGGCTCGCACTTGAAATGTTTTCAATTTATAATATATATAAACCTTAGGTTGCAAAGGGTGGTGACGTCAAAAGTCACGTGTCGTCACCAATTCCTCGACCCGACCCCTCCGCTCTGTCAAAAAACAAATAAATGTCGCAGATGACAACCTGGGCCTCGAACCACCAACCCCGCGATTGAACATCTGAGAATGGCACTCTACCGACTGAGCTACCGGCTCGCACTTGAAATGTTTTCAATTTATAAAATATATGAACCTGAGGTTGCAAAGGGTGGTGACGTCAAAAGTCACGTGTCGTCATCAATCCCTCACCCCGCCCCCTCCGCTATGTCGAAAAAAATAATAAATGTCGCAGAGGACAACCTAGGTATCGAACCACCAACCCCGCGATTCAAGATCTGAGAATGGCACTCTACCGTTTGAGCTACCGGCTCGCTCTTGAAATGATTTCAAGTTATAATATATATGAACCTCAGGTTGCAAAGGGTGGTGACGTCAAAAGTCACGTGTCGTCATCAATCCCTCACCCCGCCCGCGATATTTTTTTTACACAACTATCTGGGGTACTTTGTGCGCTTTCCTATGGGGCTTGGTTTTTATAACCATGCTTGAGTGGAGACTACTATTTTTCAACTTGGTACGGATTTCGGACTTTATTTCCCTTTTTAAAAAAATCCTCCAGAGCCTCAGATCAGGAAAAGAAAAAGGAAATTGCTGCTATACAAGTAGTATCCGACTGAAAAATAACGTTTTTAAGATTCAACTTAAAATTGTTGAAAAAAAGAGCAAAATCTTTGTTGGCTGAGCGAGGAATCGAACTCGATTCCGATCATTAGCCAGCATGCCTAACCACTAGGCAACGGCGGTGCTCGGAAAATCCTTGCAATTCATAAATCATATACTTTCACACATGTGGAGAGAGTATACGCGCGCGCGCATAGGTAAAAGGTTACAGGATTGTAGAGCGCCGCTACGCGGCGCTCTACAATCCTATAACCGTGATTCAAGTCGCCTGAAAAATATAATATTGTGTAAATATAATATTCGCACCCCGGAAAATTATGTTTATCCATGAGAACGGACAATGACATAAACATCATTGTTGTTAGTTACTCAACTAGTTACAATACATTAAAGCATTTTAAAGAACGGTTGTCTTCGAGCTACCACACAGTAGCCTAGTGGATAGCGAGATGAGCTTATAGATACAAAGATCCCTGGTTCGAATCCACGTCGACGCTTCTTATTTTCACCAGCTATTTTTCTTCTCCAAATTTATCACTGAGATAATTTTAAATTAAGGGGAAAATAGAACGAGAACCTAAGTCTTGCAATGATTCAAAGAAAAAACTGAATTATTCATGACATTGCCCCTAACCCTCCTAGGAAAAAAAATTACGCCTTCGGCTCGGCTGTCTGTACTCTCTGCGTGTGTATGGTATGAATCGAGGACACACATGTGAAGCATGGGCGTCGCCAGAATTGTTTTCTAGAGGGGGGGGGGGGGCAAAGCACATCCCCCGAAATCCCTGTTCTTTTCCAGCATATTCTCGATTGATAATTTGTCGAGGATGGACAGGGACATTTGCCCCCACCAATTAAATTAAAAGCAAAACGACTTCGTCCCCCCTTTCCCATGCCCCTCTCGCGACGCCCATGATGTGAAGCATTATGAGTACCGGTAATGGACACGAGTCAAATAAGGACGACCCCGATTAGAAAACGCGTACAAAACCAATGGGAGCTGTTGCAAAAAAATTGAGTATAAACAAAAGATCGATGATCAGGGACACTAGAAAATCCTCGATTTACACCATAAACAAACCCCGGGATGCTCTAGGAGAACCCGAATACGTTATGGAGGAGAAATGCAGTTATTATTTTTTTTGCTTACGATCTTGGTTTCATAAAATCTCATCAGTGGGACAAATACCGCGATATCGCCGTCAAAAGCCGCAAAAAAAAAATCACAAAGAGAGAGATAAAGCGATCGCTGTATTCATTAACCTTTATTCGTTTAATTCAATTGTATTCATATTTAAAGTAAGTTATGTAATTCTCTGTACAGCTTATAAATGTGCAATAAGATTAACAAACAATGTGCAAAAACATAAAACCTTAATGCTACTTCATTGCTGATTCGAAAAAGATCACTAAAATTGTTCATAAGAAATTTTCTTAAATTGGTGAATATTTATCGATTTCTTGCCCCAGGAAAACCTTTAAAACCTCATAGTAAAATAAACGTAAGATTTAAATTAGCGTAATTCTAAATTAGCTTTGCTGACTGTATTTCATTACATTATTGTACAAAAAGCATTATATAAAAAACCCAACAGTACTGATTAGATCATACAAGCACCACACGTGACTTAATAAAAATTCGGTTTGACATTTTAATGCAGTTTGCATTGGCCCAATACAGACACATTTGATCTGTTACTGTACTAAAGCATATTAAAATCTACAAATATCAATACAAGCAATTAGAGTACGTTTCTACTAATCTAAATTGTGTTATACTAATTGAAACAGCGACAATTTGTGATCACTTTAAGGAATAAATATTTTCAGTCACACGCCGTTTAGTTTCTTTGGTACATCTTCCAGTTGAGGGATACTTGTTTGTAATTTTTCATCACTGAAGTACTCGGTTAACGTTAGTTGTTCGTTGCTCCTTCGCAATTTCTATGTACATTTCTTGTTAGACGTGGTGTTCCTTAACTGGAAGACGCATTAGAAGACGTCCCCTGTTTTACTTAAGCTTGATATCGCTCTCGCTGTTTCAGTTGTTATCTTTAATCATGCTGAATGATACTTTTTGGTTCTTGAGGGCGCTGTTTAGATTGCAGATCGGACCAACGCTTCAGCGTCAGAAGCTCTGTTTTCCATCCATCTGATGTTAACCTCGGTCGAAGCAATGGCCGACTTGTATGCATACTTCAGAGCACGGAGATTACGGCCGTGGCCAAAATCTAGCAACTGGAAAGTAAAAAAAAAAGTTTAATTCAAAATCAGGCGATAGAGTTTGTAGAGGCCCTGGTTACACTGCATGGCACTGGATACTTTGATATTAATGAATGGTTATCTCACAATAACATTTCGTTACCTCTTGAAGTTGTTCCTCGGTGTTGAAAAATGATGTAATCTCCTCAAAGATATCGCACAATGACTGACGCTTCCGTTTGAACCTGCCAAAGAAATATCGAATGATAAGTTTTGGAGATGGTTCCATCGGCGAGTCATATATACTAATTTTTATGCGTGTTATTATGTACACAAGCCGCGTTAGATCATGCTGATATATTGGTTGGCTGTTGTTCAGTAGACCACATGCACACAGCGCCCTCAATGAGCGCAGGATTTTTTATAAAATTAAATTCGGTGCAATGAAAGAACAAAGTGCGTATGATTATTTATGCGTATCTTAGGGAATAAAGGCCTGAGTATACAAGTGCTGTATACAGACTATTTGGTAGAGAATTCTATAAAAAGCGCAAGATTATTGTATATGAACTCTATTTGCAGTCACCCAACGAGTAAACCAGAGAAGTAGAATATTTTGACATCGAGTAAAAAGTGCGTAGATTACAATACTATAGGGCAGTTAGCATTTTGAATTATAATTAACATTACTTACATGGTACTGATTGCATCCCAGTTGTCGCGCAAAAAGTCCCAAGCCACCGCGTATCCATCGGGATTTTCAGCCACGCCCATAAGGATGAGCTCGACATCCCTCCGACTAAACGTGGTTGAATCCATCATCAACTGTAGATAACTGTTTTTTATAGAAGAATGAAATTTGTTTAGGTTATTTATATATTTTTGGCCATTGATTATATAAATTTCTCGGAAGCAGTGGGCCAACGAATTCGTGTTCATGCATGAGTCACGTGATTGTGCCAGGTAATTTCTAGAAGGGGTAGTGTTTTGAGCAAAAATAAATCAGCTTTTTGTCCCCAGTGACCCCATGATGACCTTTGACCCCAGTTCAGTCATGCGGCATATTGGGGCTGGGCTACTGATACTTTAGACAAAGTTTGGTTGAAATCGGTCAAAATATGTAGGAGCAATAGACAATGTCAACGTATGTTACCGACTAACAAACTGAGAGACATGATGATCTGTTGAGCTGTTATCCCGCAGCTAAAAAATCTGTGGACGGTACTCATTTAACTCAGATAATCTACAAAGATGTCCACAAGTACCTCATTATTTGGTTGTTTGGGGAACATTCGATTGCACTTTTTTAAACAGACGTTTGTGAAATGAAACAAGTTGTTTTTTTGAACGGGTATATGAAAGTAGCAGCCCCGCCCATTTCACATAAATTTAGGGTTACATTATGCCCAGTTTGCAAGAGCTCATGGACTTTTATAACTCCGCCTTAAGCGCATGGTTGGAGCCTTGTCGAATTTTGATAATCCAACACATCAAGATACCTTTGAAGAAGAGAAGTGTCCACAGAACATGTGAGGGCGCTAACCGATCGTGCCCTCTCGCGGCGGTCGTGACTTGTTCGCAGCATATTGAAAGCAAAGTCCCACTCCGATTCGCCTCCAAAACGAATGCCATTGCAGTACACAGTCGTTCTGAAATTGTCTGGAATCCTGCAGTTTATGTAAAAGGCAAATATGACGTCACTCAACATCTTGTGTAACCTGGACGAATGTTACCAATATTTTGATTAACAAAAGTATTATAACTTACGTGTTATGTGTCGGATCATTCATGTATTCCTTGAACATGTCGGTTGCCTTGGTAATGCAGTGTCTGTTGCCATAGCGACATGCCGTCGACGTTATGTCAAACCGGCTACTCTGTTCGCGTCGACCACTGTCAAAGTAAAACAAAGTAAAATCCACAAATCCGGCAGGCTCGATGCAAGAAATTTAGTTGGGAATTTCTCATTGGACGTAAAGGAAACCAACTTCAGAGGAAATCGAAGGGTTGATTCGATGAACCACGCAACAAGAACGCTACAGGCTTTTGGTCAAGTAAAAAAGAAAAGATGTGTTATAACCTTAGTATTGCAAAAGGAGAAATAGTCGTCAGGATCAAGTTATGTTTATCAAATATTAATATTCTATTTTGAAATATGAAGTGACGGTGATTGATTGATTGAGTTTAATTTTACCTTGCTGCTGGTAAATCCGGAACAAAGCTCTTATCCCAACCAGATTCCATATACAGTGGCTCTACTAGACTTTGCATGTAAGTCTGTAAAAAATAATAATACACGTTGGATTAACAATGGTCTGAAAAGGGACACCTCTTTTACAGTCTGTGCATAGTTTGTTGAAACATTATGTTACCATGGTGTTTGAGGAAGTAGAAAACAGGCTATTAAATCCCGCATTTTCGAGACGCGACTCTGCTATTACATTAATTCAGAATACTGAGGTTACGTCACTCATCGATTGATAAATATTTAATGATGACATTTAATATATATAACTTGATTTATTTTTCTTTCCCCAGATTTAGATGAGGGTGAAAATGCCACGTTTGTGTTATAAGAAGGCTTACAGTTCGCGATCGCAGCTTAAGTTTTACCCATATACTAGATAATCGGTATAGAATTCATAATCTTGACGATAGTACCTGTACAGAAGAGACGGAGCGCCTTTTGATGTTGGTCTTAGTGTCCAACATCCTGGCAAAATAGGATGAAGTTGAAACAGCAGCTCGTCTGGTTCTCCTGGAATTGTTTGTGAGACTTTCAGAGAAGCTGTGATAATACGACATTGGGACGACCTCTGCCTTTGCCAGGTTGAACGAGTCCAAGATCAGACCGACCTTGTTTTCCTCACTGAAGACCTGCACACACATCATTAGCAACATTTCATAATTTGCATGTTTATTTATAAAATTTGACAGCGATGCTTGATTTGTATGTAAAGATTTAGGAACCACCTGAATTGTTTTTTCCTCCATAATATGCGATAAAATGGCAGAGACGATGAGTCCAACATAACACCACCGGCACATTTGAGTTTCACATTCGAGGCGTGGCAGCTTACACATTACCCATAATATACATGCATATGTGTGAGTCGTTTGAACGAAGTGAATGTCACTTACGTCGGGGTCCATTGCAGCTTGATCCAAGAGTCGTTGCCAGTTGTCGTCTTCGTAGTTGACGCGATAAAAACCAGTCATCTTGGCATTGGCCAGGTACCAGTCGTCAGCTTTAGCATCATCTGGTAGATCGAAGTATGCTGGGAATGAAATCCAAACATCAAATCAATAAAAATGTCTTGTCACTTATTCAGATATTATCCACTAATATCTTTGCTGTTACCTTAATTTTTTGGTGAATACTACTCATCAGAAGCATCGGCGTCAGCCGCAGCAGCAATAGCAGCAGAACAGCACTAGTATAACAGCAGCTTATATAAGCAGCAGTACGGCAGCACTGGCAGCAATTAGACAGCAGGATCAGAAGAGCAAGCAAAACCAGCACCAGCACCAAGCAGTAACAGCATCAAAAGCAGCTGCAACATCATTAAATTACAGTGGCAGCAGCAATATCGAAAAGCAGCAGAGAAAACACTGGAAGCAGTAACAACAACATGCAGCAGCAGCAGCAGCAATCCATGAGTACTTACTGTAATCGTCTGATGGTTCCATCCAAACTTGTTGCGGTTTTTCATATTGATCACCAGGTCCAGACTCGTACACATATGTGAGAGGAACATACCATTTATACCTGGAATAAAAACACAGCTACCATTTGAGTACACCTACCAAAAAGTCTTAAAAATTAGAATGTTGTAAAATTTACGCTCATTTGTGATGTTACGTCATTTCTTGCAGGTTGAGCGATTTGCACAAAGCGATTTTCCCCCTTTGGGCCTAGGCCTACTCACCCTCGTTAATAAAAAAAATGTTTGGGAACCGAAACACCATAAAAAGTGAAACTGTGAAGTGATGTTATGCCTCACGAAAATGAATTTCATTATATAAAAATGAATATTTTACCCAAGGTCCCCAAATCCGTCATCTTCGATTGTTTTGTTAATCTGAAGGAAAATCCTCTGTGTGGCCACGATGCTGTTCCCTGTTCTTGTCAGTGTTATCAAGGGATAACCACGCTGTAAGGTCCAAGTATCCATGATCTTTTTCACGTCGTGTTTACCAACATCCCTGTCAGCCTGCACACCAAAGGGAAGTATTTCTCTAATAATTCCTTTATTTCGTATCGCATTCTGAATACAATGAATCCTGTCACTAAACTCATTTGGTGAATATTAATCGCCCGGGTAAAGACAAAATTCTGCGAGATTCTGGGAATTGGAAACAATAACAATACAGGGTGGGTAGGGTCTAAGTGTTCTTTCGGCAAAACGAAAACAAATCTCATACAGATGTGTGTGAATTGTTTTCGTTTTGCTGAAAGAACGCACATCTCGTTTGTGATCCGTGGATAGATTTTTTAAATGGTGGTTGTGTTTAAAATTCCGTAACTTGAAAAGTACATAAGTGCTTTGAGTGATTCTTTCACTAAAAAAAATCTTATGAATTGGGCTTTCATATTCTAGATTTGGAAAGTGCTACATGCACAACTTCACTAAAAAAATAGTCCCGACATTTGGGTGTCGTTTTTTTTACTCAGCCTGTACAAAACGGGGAGACTAGGGGCATCAACTAAAGTGGATACAAGTAATGCATTTGTTGCAGCACTAAAAAAAATCAGAGGTTAGTTCACTTCAGTTGTTCAGTTTAGTTGTTCAGATGTTCACTTCCTATCAATTCTCGGTTTGACTTCTACTGATGAACCCTAGATTCGAATTGTAGATTGTAATATCAGTTCATCACACACCCTTTGAAATTTAGGAGTGGCTTAAGCAGCCTCTTCGGTACACAGTGAAGTTAAAAATACAGGCCGCATATACCTACGTAAGTTAGTTCGTGCCACAGGTGCTCCGCGTTGGCATTTTTGTAAGCACGTTCCTTCAGGTAGTTTTTCACACCTTGATTAAAGACCTCAATTGTCAGGAAATGCTCCATCATATAGAGAAGCGATCCACCCTGAAAACGGAATCATACCATGCAATTGTGATATTCTTGTTAGTGGTTTCGTATTGATATCTTAATAAAAAATAGTTTTTGGAGAGAGGGTATTCTGCGGAATTTACCTTTCTGTTAAAAACTTCTATCGTAATCAGTGGATTTGAAGGCAATTTACATAATTATATTTCGGTTAAATCAGGTCTGTTCGAGACGTTTAAAAAATTGTGATTTCTCACTGTTGTCAAAGTTTGTATAACCACAATGCAGTTAACATTAATAATTGAATCGTTATGCGTGCTACCTTATAGTACGTAATGATTGTAAATGCATTGGTTATGTCGTCATCATCTGCGTAGACTGGTGCTCTTATAGCGGGATAGGTACCTAGACTATCAAAAGACAGAGCTCCTTGGATGATGTCGCCGTAGAAGCTTTAGAACTGCAACGAAAAGTGGAAGATACACATAAAGCTATCCTGTATTAAAAGATCATACGATGTCTGTCTGATGTCGGACTAGCTGTCTGTCTGTCTGTCTGATGCCTTTCTGTGTGTCACGGAAGTGTGCGGTCACACAATCGGGAGTATGAGGTCACACATGATGTCAAGTTTACACTCAAAATTGTTGCTTTTCCCACTTCCGGTTTTCAATAGCAGGTGCTAATTGCAAAGGTAGGCTCTCTGTAGCTCTAGATTTAGTCGGGCTGACTTGAATTGAATGCAGTCCTTATCAGTGGTCATTAAAAAAAATGTAAATATATAATATCCTAAAAGACACTTTAGTCTCCTATTTAAATTTCAGTTTTCATAAATTTTCATCTTTGTACGAATACACCGAGTTTCATTAGTCCACATGTATTTTAGATTTACGAAAGTGAGAGGTCAATTTTTTTGGGCACGGTATTCCTCTTTCACGACACACGATGTTTCAGTTTCCTGCAAAGGCGATATATATATTACAGAGGGCTATTTTCCTTAAAAAAATCAATGTACCAAAATAATTGCAAATTTTAGAATTTGTGGATGTTAATGTTCCTATTGGATGGTTTCGGAAGCGCACCATCAGGGGTGAACTTTCAGGCTCTGTTGCTGGCTAACTGAAATATCAAAATATAGGTACAAAATACGATGTCCCAAATTGCAAAATATCCGAAATATTCGTGAACAATGTAAACAAAAAAATAGCGACTTTGTCGTCTATTATATTAAGCGATGCTTGATACTCATTGCGACCCCCATACATGCAGCCACTCCTCCTGGGATAAACATTTACATAATAATTATTTGATGGCAATTCTAACAGAGTATGCCCTATATTTGTTTTATTAGGCTTTGCCAATCGTTATCAGTGTAATAAATGCAAATTTGTCAAAACCAGATTGTGGTATTAAGATGACAGCAAGCAAGTTCATGAACTTATCCTGGTGCCGTTTCTAGACCGTATAGGAGTCTAGAAACTGCCACAAGGTAGGCACGTAGAATGCAAAACCCTTAAATTCCACCATAGGTAACTTGCCCATCGTTGATGAAGTGTTGTCAACATGCTTAAAGAGAATATCTGTGGACTTCCGTTTTTAGGAGAGTTGAGCCTCTACTGATTAAGCCGTTTTTTATTTGTATTTGTTTAAATATCGAAATTACGCACTTAATCAAACACGGATGAATGTAAAACAGCATTTTTTGTTTTTGTACTACCCATATTTCAAAGATCGGGGTCAAAGGTTAATCCACATTATGCCTTACATTACTAGAAAAAAAGTTGAAAAAGTCGGACTGGCACAGCATGAGCATCAGTGGCAAAGCCGGGGTTTTTTCGTGGGGGGGGGGGAACCATTTCGCGGTGATCGTGTTGGAATGCATGGTCGCAAAAAAAAATAATACTCGAAGTTAAGAAAAACCCGATTTAAATAGAGAGAAAATGCCAATACATTCGAATAGGGAATGAAAACGCACCTGTCAAAACTGGATGGGATTTAACAGAGGTCAAGAACTTGACCCACCTGATCTTGGTATGGGTTAGGAACCATACACTCCCTGTGGATAAAATCACTTCACGCAGCAGGGGAGATATACATTTTCTCTAATGACGGAGAATATTCGTTTCGATATCCCAAATCGTAACATCAAAATCGACCATTCATAAAGGTTTCCAATTATCACAAATAGGTTTTTTGAGCGTTAGGTTTAAATTAGTTTTTGGAGTATGATTGTAAAGTATTACACCAAAAAATAATCATGCGGATACATAAAACCACTTCCTTGCTTTGGTTAGTTATTTTAAAGTAAGGCTTTTTTAATGGAGTGACATATTTTTGTTGTCGGCGTTAGTATTTAAGTTCAGTTAATTTCGAAGTGGGGATGTATATTTGAGCGCGATACGATTTTTCGACTTCATCTCTATTATTGAATTATCAATTTCGGTTTCATTAATTTATGAAAATTTTCATGAAACAATTAGTCATGTTACTCATGTACCTTGTTGAATTCAGGGTGCACGTGATCAACACCTATGTGTTCCATGTAGGTTGCGAAGCCTTCGTTAAGCCACAGGTCGTCCCACCACTCCATTGTCACCAGATTACCAAACCACTGGAAATACAAGATAGGAATATCCACGAGACTCTGATAGTTAAACATGAAATGTGTCAACACAAACAAACATGGTGATTTGTTTTGACTCAAGTATACTGTTTCCCAATGTAAGTCTAATGTATTTTAATTGTAGACCATACATAAGCTTATACTCCAAACTTTTGTTATCTGCCGCTGGTTTTGTCGAACAACCTGTTGAACTTTTTAAGAGAAACGATCATTTGTGGACTGTGCAAGTAACTTAAAAAGACACTCAAAAGCTTTGTCAAGTCGATCTCAGCATTGCTTAATACTGATGCAAACAAAGGTCTTTAGTGCAAAGCCTAAAGTTATGTTTAATGAAACTTTCATAACGGTGACAGTCTATAATTTTGGTACCATGCTCCACCTGGTCACACAATGCATATCGGGATAAATGTCACCTATCAACCTTTGACCATTAGGTATATAGGTCATTTGAAGATAAATTACCATATGTGCCAATTCATGGGTGATGGTTTCAGAGCAGTACGCCTCTCCGTATAAAGCCTGCAATCCATAGAGAAGGTATGAGTCTTGGTAGATGATCAGGCCCCAGTTCTCCATTGCAACTTCGCTCGGGATCGCTATGTGATCTGAGAAGGTGGAAATAGAACAAGCACCGTGTTCATCTCATCTTTTAAATCGTCGGAGTGCGATAACTGACCAGACGTCTATTTATCATAAAATTCTCAGACTTTTATTCTGTATTTAAAAATCCCACGTACCATGCAACTCGCCCTTTAAACGGCGTCTGTCGCAATATTAATTTAAAGCTTGACTTTGTATCTAATAGGCTTTGCAAAAGCGGAATATATGGTGTTTTGTTCGCAAGTATTAAATAAAAATTGACCTGGTTGATAATTTTGACCCGGTTAAGATCAATGAGGTACTGCCTAAAATTATTTCTTTAGCGAGTCCTGGTGTGATTTGTGGTCACCAGTTACAGGCCGTTGTCAATTGACGTCAGCTGAAACCTGTATTTCTCAACAAGAAGTCAGTTGGCTGATCATGTCTATTTCTGACACAAGTTCATTTCAGAGACGTCGGAGTACATAATAAAGCTTACCTAGTTTAGCCAGTGGGTATTCGCTGCCTAGGTAATCGTCGAAATATGTCTGGACCCTATCTGAGACATTGAGGGCGTAGGGAGCTAGGTGAATGAGGTCCGGCTGACACCACACACGAATCTGAAGAGTAAATTGAATTGTCTCACCTGGTTCATGAAGTTAGGCCTGAAACTATAAAAGTCATCGGGTTTAAGATAACACAACAAATGTATCCGAAAAACAGAATATGAAATATTTGTTCGACAAAATAACTTTACTTAGCCTTATGCATGTAGATGCTTGTATGTAGTGGCGTGAACATATTTACACTGCGAAATAGTTTTGTTAAACTTCGATGAAACAAGGACTTGAAACAGGAAATTGGTAGTATACTTAAGACAATTTCCAAATTGACCAACTGAACCAAGTAATTAGTTGTTATTGTGGTTATGTGATGATTTCAAGCGAAACAAAGCCAGGAAAATGTCCTTACCAAACACCCATTGGCATTGGTGACATTGATGGAAGAAAAGTCATGTACTACAAAAGCCAGAAGGTAGGTGGACACCGACGGGACTCGTTCGAAGTAAGTCCTCGACCAGTGTCCATCCAGCCGGATGTGCTTCGTCTCAATGCCGTTAGAAAGCGCCTGCATATCGTTACGATGTTCCAGTTGAACGTCGTACGAAGCTTTGAAGGTAGGCTCATCAAAACATGGAAGTACGCGTCGTGCGTACGGCCCTTCCATCTGAGTCGTTGCGATGTATCTAGATGTAGAAAAAAAACCTCTCCGTTCAATGCATTGTTGGGTGAGAATGATTTACTCAGTGGTGGATTAACTCAATGGATGATCACTGCTTGTGGAGGCCTGTGCCTCCGGTCCCCCTCCCCCTGCCCAGAATTTGGCTAAACAAAAATGATCGAGCGGCTTTGGTTAGTCAGCCTTTTGGTTAATAAAGCATTTAGATCGTCGGACTAGTCCGTCAGTAGGTTTATATGCTTATAATCTGTCGGAAGCTCAGCTATTTAGTATCTATTGAGGTAGAACCCCGGGATGGTATATCACAAGTCACAGGACAACCTATTTTTTCAACAACAAACAATTGAGGTAGATGAAAGATCCTTTTTGGGGGCTTGAGTTACAGAATTCGTATCCGGAGTTTGCGACACCATGACGGTGTATTTATCAACTGGCGTAAAGTTTAAGGTCTTCATCCTTACCTTGTATTATTGAAGCGATCCAGATACATGTTAGGGTAGAATCCTGCTTCGTCATCCCCCAGAATTCCTGAGTACTGCATGTAGATGTCATATTCCTGGTGTGGCTTCATCATTTGTTTCAACTTCAGGATCATAAACGCGTATTCCTCCACCATCTTATAGTTCTCAAAGAGATCGGTCTTGTCTAGGGTGCTGACACTAAGGATGGTAGGCATGCCATGGACGGTGATATTCTTGGAGTGCAGAGTAATCTCGTTCGTCGGTTCGATGCATTCGACTTTAATCCGCACCCAACCATCGAAGGTGAACCTCTCTCCCATTTTGGAGTCGGGAACATCATCGTCATATAGGAACGGTCGCAGGTTGACTTCATACCGGCGAGGCAGGACCGTCTTCGGCAGCCGGCCTCGCATGAGATCCGAAGGTGGCATGGTGGTCGGTTCGGCAGGTGGATCGGTAGCCATCATGGCTTTAGTTGTCGATGGTATGACTGCAGGTGCTTTGGTTGCAACGCCGTCGTCCTTGAGGGAGAGGGGGATGTAGTACGTCATGAGCACTGTGGCTGCAATCAACACGCACACTGTAAGAACGGTGAAGACAAGAACGGCCTGACTGCAGTAGATACCGTTCCCTTTACGACCGGGCTCTTCTTCCAAGTTGAACTCGCCACGTCGACCCATCTTGGTATTCTTTTCGAAGTATAGCTCTAACAGACGAATCCCAACATGACGATCCCCAACATGGATCAGTCGGAACGACCCCTTTATTAACCGAAGCCTGTATGGCTCTTCGCCTGTTGAGAACATTTGGTTTGGTATGTTTATTTGTCCACTCCGTAGCTCAGATTAGTTTTGACTTGACCTTCAACTTGAACATTTGGTAATGTTAGTTTGGATATGATGTTTACCGAAATCATTGAGCCGGTTCTGTTTCTTCCAGTTTGCAGGATTTAGATTGTTTACGTCGAGTACTACAGGATATTTTCATCCTGTTTTAATCTTGTTTTTGTTTCAAGGATCTAATCGTTTCAAAAATAGTGTCCGAATAAAATACGAACACTACAGATTCTGCCTGTCTGTGTGTGTATGTAAAAAAAAGTCGGAAAACCACGTACGCTTCTAAAAAAGCCATATGGGGGACAACTCCTTTCGAGTGGTTTTTCACTCTTTTAGAGTGACGTTTGCATCTTCTTTTCCCGTAATTTTTCACTAGGGCCCCTAGCAAAAACCGCTCTTTTAATTTAAGAGTGAATTAACTTGCACCCTTTTTAAAGAGCCGTATGTTAATTTCGGGACAACCTAATTTCGCTTCTTTTTTTTACTCTTGCGCGTACGTACAGCATGATGAATGCTTGATCCCAACTATTTTTGGTATGAATAATTCATATGTTCAGGACCTCCCTCAAGTTCCCCTGGGAACACTTTAGCTTCGTGGCAAGAATTGTAATATCCAGGTGTGATTTACGTATCACACCAGGGGCGGGGGCGGGGGGGGGGGGTGTTGTTCAAGCCAACAACACCCCAACCGCGTAAAATGTGATTGGTACGTGCTTTATTGGGAACGTCTCTCAGGCAACCCGTGTGACCCGACGCGCGACCCCTACCGCTGCACTGCTTGAAATTGAGTGAGACATCGTGGCTTCGGCTCGCGTAATTTTTATTCCTAGGAGGGTTAGGGGCAATGTCATGAATAATTCATGTTTATCCATGAGAACGGACAATGACATCAACAGCATTGTTGTTAGTTACTCAACTAGTTACAATACATTAAAGCATTTTAAAGAACGGTTGTCGTCGAGCTACCACACAGTAGCCTAGTGGATAGCGAGATGAGCTATGGATACAAGGATCCCTGGTTCGCATCCACTTCGTCGCTGCTCATTTTCATCAGCTATTTTTCTTCTCCAAATTTATCACTGAGATAATTTTAAATTACGGGGAAAAAAGAACGAGAACCTAAGTCTTGCAATGATTCAAAGGAAAAACTGAATTATCCATGACATTGCTCCTAACCCTCCTAGGAAAAAAAATTACGCATCCCTCATCCCGCCCTCTCCAAAAAAAAAAATTAAATGTCGCAGATGACAACCTGGGGCTCAAACCACCAACCCCGCGATTGAAGATCTGAGAATGGCACTCTACCGACTGAGCTACCGGCTCGAACTTGAAAAGTTTTGAATTTGTAATATATATGAACCTCAGGTTGCAAAGGGTGGTGACGTCAAAAGCCACTTGTCGTCATCAATACCTCACCCCGCCCCCTCCGCTATGTCGAAAAAAATAATAAATGTCGCAGAGGACAACTTAGGGCTCGAACCACCAACCCCGCGATTGAAGATCTGCGAATGGCACTCTACCGACTGAGCTACCGGCTCGCACTTGAAATGTTTTCAATTTATAATATATATGAACCTGAGGTTGCAAAGGGTGGTGACGTCAAAAGTCACGTGTCGTCATCAATCCCTCACCCCGCCCCCTCCGCTATGTCGAAAAAAATTATAAATTTCGCAGAGTACATCTTAGGGCTCGAACCACCAACCCCGCGATTGAAGATCTGCGAATGGCACTCTACCGACTTAGCTACCGGCTCGCACTTGAAATGTTTTCAATTTATAATATATATGAACCTGAGGTTGCAAAGGGTGGTGACGTCAAAATTCACGTGTCGTCATCAATCCCTCACCGCGCCCCCTCCGCTCTGTCGAAAAAAACCAAATGTCGCAGATGATAACCTGGGGCTCGAACCACCAACCCCGCAATAGAAAATATGAGAATGGCATTCTACCGACTGAGCTACCGGCTAGCACTTGAAATGTTTAGAATTTATAATATATATGAACCTCAGGTTGCAAAGGGTTGTGACGTCAAAAGTCACGTGTCGTCATCAATCCCTCATCCCGACGCCTAGGTCGAAAAAAAATGTTGCAGATGACAACCTGGGGCTCGAACTACCAACCCCGCGATTGAAGATCTGAGAATAGCACTCTACCGACTGAGCTACCTGCTAGCACTTGAAATGTTTTCAATTTATAATATATATGAACCTGAGGTTGCAAAGGGTGGTGACGTCAAATGTCACGTGTCGTCATCAATCCCTCACCCCGCCCCCTCCGCTATGTCGAAAAAAATAATAAATGTCGCAGATGACAACCTGGGGCTCGAACCACCAACCCCGCGATTGAATATCTGAGAATGGCACTCTTCCGACTCAGCTACTGGTTCGCTCTTGAAAAGTTTTTCAATTTATAATATATATAAACCTTAGGTTGCAAAGGGTGGTGACGTCAAAAGTCACGTGTCGTCACCAATCGCTCACCCCGACCCTTCCGCTCTGTCGAAAAACAAATAAATTTCGTACATGACAACTTGGGCCTCGAACCACCAACTCCGCGATTGAAGATCTGAGAATGGCACTCTACCGACTGAGCTACCGGCTCGCACTTGAAATATTTTCAATTTATAATACATATGAATGCCAGGTTGCAAAGGGTTCTGACGTCAAAAGTCATGTGTCGTCATCAATCCCTCACCCCGACCCCTCTTTCAAAAAAGACAAATGTCGCAGATGACAACCTGGGGCTCGAACCACCAACCCCGCGATTGAAGATCTGAGAATAGCAATATACCGACTGAGCTACCGGCTCGCACTTGAAATGTTTTCAACTTATAATATATATGAACCTCAGGTTGCAAAGGGTGGTGACGTCAAAAGTCACGTGTCGTCATCAATCCCTCACCCTGCCCCCTCCGCTTTGTCGAAAAAACCCCAAATGTCGCAGATGACAACCTGGGGCTCGAACCACCAACCCCACAATAGAAAATATGAGAATGACACTCTACCTTTTTTTTTTTTCTCTCTGTAGAGTTTAAGAAAACTCATTTATTCAAACACAAATGTCAAATTCAAACAATTCGAAAAGGAAACAAATTCAGTAAACAGAGTAACTGATGAGCCGGGAAATTAAACAAAATAAATCATTTGAAAGCAATAAAATATAGATATACATTTTACGTTTACGTATCCTAAACGTTTCTAAATGATATTCTGATCGTAGCTCAAACTGAAAAAATTATGAATAAAAATAAACCCGTAACTGTACAAATATCTACAACGTATGTACAAAAATGACTGAGATTCATATGGATCTCAAAAAAGGAAAAAAATAAAAAAATATCAATCAGCCGGGAAATTACAAACAAAACAGGTCAATATGCAAAGCGGATTTTGTTGTCAACAATTTCACAAATGGCACTATTTCTAAGATACAATTTCTGGAAATCTTTGTCATCTAATCTGTTTTTTTCAAAGTAAACAAAACGCTTCAGGTTAGTTTTGAATCTTTGCAGCATATCAACATCGGAGACAATATAGTTTAACGAAATGGCACATCGCGAATTCCAAATAACTTTCAAAAGTTTTGCTATGAGAATCAAGCTAGTGATGTTGCTTACGTTCCCCCCTGAACCCAGAATTCTATTTTCATCGTTGAGAAAGAAGTACTTGTTCCCTGTGAATTTTTTCAAAATATGTTCTACAAAAAGCCAAGAAGGAAGAGTCTTAATACAGTACAAAAACAAGTGTTCAATAGTTTCAGGTTGCGAGTTACATAAAATACAGTGGTCGTCTTCGGTGATACCTATTGTGTTTAGCCATGTTTTTGTTGGGATAATGCGATGTTTAATCTTATACCAGATGTCTATTTCGTCGTGGTCAAGGTGCTTATTATTTCCCCGTTTCCAAATAGTAGTCCAGTCTAAATCGGTACTAATGTTAAGAATTTCCTGCCATTTCTGCTGTGCCCATGGCTCAATAAAATCTTTCATTCGAAAATTGTTATAACAAATTTTGACAGTTAGGTCACGGACAGACATATTTTCCGACTGATCAGAAAAATCTCTTATTTCAAGCCAGTTAGAAACGTGATTTTGAGGTCCAATACGATTCTCATTAAACAAATCGGGGCAAATAAATTTGCGCAACCTATTGAGAACTTGACTGGCACCTCTAGGGTGAACATTGTACCAATCAGTAATTTGCCGTGGAGTGAGGAACCGACCATTGGAACAAACATGGTGCAACAAAGTGATTCCATGAGTTCTAAAACAAATGCTGTCTATTTCTTTATCCTGATTACCAGTAATGATATCATTTTTGAACAAGGGTACTTGTTGAGCTTCGCGAACACAAGAAATATTACATTTAATTATCCCACCGGACTTATCGAACGCCTTCATGACTTCCTGATAAAAAGGAGGAATTCTTTTAAATCTTTTACATTGTTGAACACATACCAGCCTAATCGATTGGGCCCACTGGCTTCACAAACCCAAAAGTTAAACCAAGAACGCCACGTGCCAGACGCTTTAGAGAAGTTAGCTAACCATTTAAGCTTGCAGCTGTGGATTTTGGCTTGAATATTCAAAGGACCCGTTCCTCCGAGGTTTCTAGGAGCCCTAATGTTGTTTCTTTTATTTTCTCTGGCTTAGAATGCCAATAGAATTTGAAGATAATGGCGTCCATTTCTTTAACCCATTGATCCGGACATGGGAGGATGCTGCCAAAGTACGACAACCCCGAACCAAAAAGACTATTCACAATAACAGCTTTACCTTTCAAAGTGAGATTTCGAGTGCGCCAAAGATTAAGTGTATTTTTCAATGTTTTCACCCTGGGTCCCCAATTATCTTCTGCAGGAACGTCATTTCCGAAAAAAATGCCCAAAATTTTTAATTTATCGTTGTGCCAATCAAAGCCAAGGGGCTTGTCATTACGATTTTTCCAACTCCCAGCCAAAGTCCTTTGGTCTCCTGAACGTTAACTTTCGATCCACTGCCGCTACAAAAGGTCTGCAAAGTGGAGCTAAGACAATCAAATTCAAGATTAGAAGAAATAAAAACAGAAGTATCATCCGCATGTTGAATAAGCTTAATACAGTCATAGCTGTTGGGAATGCTAACCCCACCAAAAGAATCGTTCTTTCTGATAAGATTAGCCAGCCCTTCAGCACAAATAGCATACAATGAGGGCGACAAGGGGCAGCCTTGCCTAATACCTCTGCCAATTTCAATAGGCGCACCTATAAAATTATTCATCATAACTCTACACAAAGGACCGCTATAGAGAAGTTTAATCCACCCAATAAGACTCTGTGGGACACCCATTTTATTCATGACACTGAACATATAATTCCAGCTAACTCTATCAAACGCCTTTTCTTGGTCAATGCTGACAATAGCCGCCTCTCTATCAAAACAATTAACATAATCGACAGTGTCGCGTAAAACCATGAGATTGTCGTGAATGCTACGATTATGAACGCCGTAAGTTTGATCTTTTCCTATAAGGCTGGGCATAATAGTCCCAAGCCTGTTCATAATAACCTTGGACATTATTTTATAATCTACAGTTAAAAGACTAATGGGGCGCCAATTCTTCAAATCATGTTTGCAACCAGAATTTTTATATATAAGACGTACCAGAGCAGTATTCATGGTCTTAGTCAAAATACCTTTCTTCTTACACTCTTTAAACACATCGAGCAGGTCTTGACCTAGAATATCCCAAAACTCTTGATAAAACTCTACTGTTAAACCATCAATACCCGGAGATTTATTTTTGTTCATATCGTGCAGAGCTTTCTTGATTTCTAGCTTGGAGATATCTTTACCCAAGTCAATAGCATTTTCATCAAAATACTCTGTGTCAATGTCATCAAGGATATCATTCAGACTATCAAAATTAATCTCTTCATGACTGTACAAATTATGATAAAAAGTGTTGACACAGTTGAACATTTTTTCAGGATCATCCACATAATTGCCATCACAATCAAGAATCTTAGTCATGGAACCACTTTCGATGTGATGTTTCTCAAGGTTAAGAAAAAAATTTGCTAGGTTTTTCATCTTCTGTTTTGTGGATGTTGCGAGCCCTAACTTTAGCTCTCTCCCATTCTTTCATCTCGTACTCTTTGAGGTCTCTCAAAATATTATTAATCTCATCTTTATTGTCACCGGGGCTATTGATCAAGTCGTCATAACGATTGTTAAGAAGATTGATCTGCCGTTTTTCAAGAAAGGCTTTCTCGCGACCGAAATCTTGAATAATTTCTCTGAGCCTAAACTTTCCTGTTTCCCACCATTCCATGAGAGAGCTAAAATTAGTCTTGTTCAACTTCCAAAAATTCCAAAAGTTACAAATTCTGTTAGAACAATCCACATCCCTAAGGAGCTCATTATTGCAGATCCAGCGACCATTTCCATGAGGGGTCATACAGTTTTCAAGCTTCAGCTTGACAAATTTATGATCAGTCAGGCCGTTCATACATGCACAAATATCCACCAATTGATGACTGAAAAAGGAGGAAACAAAATGTAATCAATTCTGCAAGAAGTCTTGTGAGCCCTGCTATAAAATGTATAACCGGGGTCATTAGGGTGAATAGTCATCCAAGTGTCAATAAGATCAGATTCATGAATCATACGTTTTAAAACAGATCGACTTGGATCCCCGATTGGAGAAACAGCAAGATTACAATTGAAATCGCCTCCTATTATCCAATCAGTGTCTGACTTGATTAAAGCATTAAGATCAGTGAAGAAGTTAGCTCTTTCGGGGATCAGATTGGGTGCATAAACAGACATGAGGGAAATGACTTTCTTGTTCCACACAATATCTCCCTTAACCCAACGACCATCGTCATCTTTCTCAACATTGGAAATTTTAAGATCACATTTCTTGGAAATTAATATAGCCACCCCTCGAGAATGATTCGAGCCGTGGCTGAAGACAATTTCGCCTTCCCAACTTTTGCGCCAAATATGTTCATCGGCGCTATTGCTATGAGTTTCCTGAATGCAAACAATATTAAACTTTCTTCGAACAAAACCGTCAAAAAGAGCCTCCCTTTTTTTAAGGTCCCTGATGCCATTAACGTTCATGGTCACAACGGACAAAGCATTCAAGAAACTCATCAGCAAAATAATATTAATAGCGTAATTCGAGAAGGCGGAAAAAAAACCTTATTCAGTTTCTAATTTGGAGACTGACCTCTGCCTCTACCACGACCTTTAGCAGGACTACGTTCTTTTGCTGTGTGACCATCAACCGGCTGGGGTGAGTTTTCCTTGGAGTTCTTTCTTCTTCTTTGTCGTCGAACAGTTTCCTGCTTGTCAGGCGTACGGCCCTTTGCATTCTTTTCTTGCTCCTTTGAATGTTGGTCTCCCGATTGTTCCTTGGATATGACTCTTTCAGTTCCCGATGTCGAGAGTTCATCATCATCACTTCTTTCTTTTTTTCCAATATCGCAGATGACAACCTGGGGCTCGAACCACCAACCCCGCAATTGAAGATCTGAGAATAGCACTCTACCGACTGAGCTACCGGCTCGCACTTGAAATGTTTTCAATTTATAATATATATGAACCGCAGGTTGCAAAGGGTGGTGACGTCAAAAGTCACGTGTCGTCATCAATCCCTCACCCTGCCCCCTCCGCTCTGTCGAAAAACAACAACCAATGTCGCAGATGACAACCTGGGGCCCGAACCAGCAACCCCGCAATTGAAGATCTGAGAATGGCACTCTACCGACTGAGCTACCGGCTCGAACTTGAAAAGTTTTCAATTTATAATATATATGAACCTCAGGCTGCAAAGGGTGGTGACGTCAAAAGTCACAGGTCGTCATAAATCCCTCACCCCGCCCCCTCAGCTATGTCGAAAAAAAAAAATAAATGTCGTAGAGGACAATTTAGGGCTGGAACCACCAACCCCGCGATGGAAGATCTGCCAATGGCACTCCACCGACTTAGCTACCGGCTCTCACTTGAAATGTTTTCAATTTATTATGTATATGAACCTCAGGTTGCAAAGGTGGTGACGTCAAAAGTCACGTGTCGTCATCAATCCCTCACCCCGACCCCACTGTCGAAAAAAAAATGTCGCAGATGACAACCTGGGGCTCGAACCACCAACCCCGCGATTGAAGATCTGAGAATAGCACTCTACAGACTGAGCTACCGGCTCGAACTTGAAAAGTTTTCAATTTGTAATATATATGAACCTCAGGTTGCAAAGGGTGGTGACGTCAAAAGTCACTGGTCGTCATCAATCCCTGAACCCGCCCCCTCCGCTATGTCGAAAAAAAATAATAAATGTGGCAGAGGACAACTAAGGGCTCGAACCACCAACCCCGCGATTGAAGATCTGAGAATGGCACTCTACCGACTGAGCTACCGGCTCGCACTTGAAATGTTTTCATTTTATAATATAAATGAACCTCAGGTGGCAAATGGTGGTGACGTCAAAAGTCACGTGTCGTTATCAATCTCTCACCCCCCGCATTCCATCTTAGAAAAAATAAATGTCGCAGATGACAACCTGGGGCTCGAACCACCAACCCCGCGATTGAATATCTGAGAATGGCACTCTACCGTTTGATCTACCGGCTCGCACTTGAAAAGTTTTCAATTTATAATATATATAAACCTTAGGTTGCAAAGGGTGGTGACGTCAAAAGTCACGTGTCGTCACCAATCCCTCACCCCGACCCCTCCGCTCTGTCGAAAAACAAATAAATGTCGCAGATGACAACCTGGGCCTCGAACCACCAACCCCGCGATTGAAGATCTGAGAATGGCACTCTACCGACTGAGCTACCGGCTCGCACTTGAAATGTTTTCAATTTATAATATATATGAACCTGAGGTTGCAAAGGGTGGTGACGTCAAAAGTCACTTGTCGTCATCAATCCCTCACCCCGCCCCCTCCGCTATGTCGAAAAAAATAACAAATGTCGCAGAGGACAACTAAGGGCTCGAACCACCAACCCCGCGATTGAAGATCTGAGAATGGCACTCTACCGACTGAGCTACCGGCTCGCACTTGAAATGTTTTCATTTTATAATATAAATGAACCTCAGGTGGCAAATGGTGGTGACGTCAAAAGTCACGTGTCGTCATCAATCCCTCACCCCGCCCCCTCTTTTATGTCGAAAAAAATAATGAATGTCGCAGAGGACAACTTAGGGCTCGAACCACCAACCCCGCAATTGAAGATATGAAATGGCACTCTACCGACTGAGCTACCGGCTCGCACTTGAAATGTTTTCAATTTATAATATATATGAACCTTAGGTTTCAAAGGGTGGTGACGTCAAAAGTCACCTGTCGTCATCAATATCTCACCCCCCTATTCCGTCTTAGAAAATAACAAATGTCGCAGAGGACAACTAAGGGCTCGAACCACCAACCCCGCGATTGAAGATCTGAGAATGGCACTCTACCGACTGAGCTACCGGCTCGCACTTGAAATGTTTTCAATTTATAATATATATGAACCTGAGGTTGCAAAGGGTGGTGACGTCAAAAGTCACGTGTCGTCATCAATCCCTCACCCCGCCCCCTCCGCTATGTCGAAAAAAATAATAAATGTCGCAGAGGACAACTAAGGGCTCGAACCACCAACCCCGCGATTGAAGATCTGAGAATGGCACTCTACCGACTGAGCTACCGGCTCGCACTTGAACTGTTTTCATTTTATAATATAAATGAACCTCAGGTGGGAAATGGTGGTGACGTCAAAAGTCACGTGTCGTCATCAATCCCTCACCCCGACCCCTCTGTCGAAAAAAAATGTCGCAGATGACAACCTGGGGCTCGAACCACCAACCCCGCGATTGAAGATCTGAGAATAGCACTCTACAGACTGAGCTACCGGCTCGAACTTGAAAAGTTTTCAATTTGTAATATATATGAACCTCAGGTTGCAAAGGGTGGTGACGTCAAAAGTCACTGGTCGTCATCAATCCCTCAGCCCGCCCCCTCCGCTATGTCGAAAAAAATAATAAATGTTGCAGAGGACAACTAAGGGCTCGAACCACCAACCCCGCGATTGAAGATCTGAGAATGGCACTCTACCGACTGAGCTACCGGCTCGCACTTGAAATGTTTTCATTTTATAATATAAATGAACCTCAGGTGGCAAATGGTGGTGACGTCAAAAGTCACGTGTCGTTATCAATCCCTCACCCTGCCCCGTCCGCTCTGTCAAAAAAAAAAGTGTCGCAGATGACAACCTGGGGCTCGAACCACCAACCCCGCAATTGAAGATATGAGAATGGCACTCTACCGACTGAGCTACCTGCTAGCACTTGAAATGTTTTGAATTTATAATATATATGAACCTCAGGTTGCAAAGGGTTGTGACGACAAAAGTCACGTGTCGTCATCAATCCCTCACCCCGACCCCTCTGTCGAAAAAAAATGTCGCAGATGACAACCGGGGCTCGAACCACCAACCCCGCGATTGAAGATCTGAGAATAGCACTCTACAGACTGAGCTACCGGCTCGATCTTGAAAAGTTTTCAATTTGTAATATATATGAACCTCAGGTTGCAAAGGGTGGTGACGTCAAAAGTCACTTGTCGTCATCAATCCCTCACCCCGCCCCCTCCGCTATGTCGAAAAAAATAATAAATGTCGCAGAGGACAACTAAGGGCTCGAACCACCAACCCCGCGATTGAAGATCTGAGAATGGCACTCTACCGACTGAGCTACCGGCTCGCACTTGAAATGTTTTCATTTTATAATATAAATGAACCTCAGGTGGCAAATGGTGGTGACGTCAAAAGTCACGTGTCGTTATCAATCTCACCCCCCCTATTCCGTCTTAGAAAAAATAAATGTCGCAGATGACAACCTGGGGCTCGAACCACCAACCCCGCGATTGAATATCTGAGAATGGCACTCTACCGTTTGAGCTACCGGCTCGCTCTTGAAAAGTTTTCAATTTATAATATATATAAACCTTAGGTTGCAAAGGGTGGTGACGTCAAAAGTCACGTGTCGTCATCAATCCCTCACCCCGACCCCTCCGCTCTGTCGAAAAACAAATAAATGTCGCAGATGACAACCTGGGCCTCGAACCACCAACCCCGCGATTGAAGATCTGAGAATGGCACTCTACCGACTGAGCTACCGGCTCGCACTTGAAATGTTTTCAATTTATAATATATATGAACCTGAGGTTGCAAAGGGTGGTGACGTCAAAAGTCACGTGTCGTCATCAATCCCTCACCCCGCCCCCTCCGCTATGTCGAAAAAAATAATAAATGTCGCAGAGGACAACTTAGGGCTCGAACCACCAACCCCGCGATTGAAGATCTGAGAATGGCACTCTACCGACTGAGCTACCGGCTCGCACTTGAAATGTTTTCAATTTATAATATATATGAACCTGAGGTTGCAAAGGGTGGTGACGTCAAAAGTCACGTGTCGTCATCAATCCCTCACCCCGCCCCCTCCTTTATGTCGAAAAAAATAATGAATGTCGCAGAGGACAACTTAGGGCTCGAACCACCAACCCCGCGATTGAAGATCTGCGAATGGCACTCTACCGACTGACCTACCGGCTCGCTCTTGAAATGTTTTCAATTTATAATAAGTATGAACCTTAGGTTGCAAAGGGTGGTGACGTCAAAAGTCACGTGTCGTCATCAATCTCTCACCCCGCCCCCTCCGCTCTGTCGAAAAAAAAATGTCGCAGATGACAACCTGGGGCTCGAACCACCAACCCCGCGATTGAAGATCTGAGAATGGCACTCTACCGACTGAGCTACCGGCTCGCACTTGAAATGTTTTCAATTTATAATATATATGAACCTCAGGTTGCAAAGGGTGGTGACGTCAAAAGTCACGTGTCGTCATCAATCTCTCACCCCGCCCCTTCCTCGCTGTCGAAAAAAAAATGTCGCACATGACAACCTGGGGCTCGAACCACCAACCCCGCGATTGAAGATCTGAGAATGGCACTCTACCGACTGAGCTACCGGCTCGCACTTGAAATGTTTTCAATTTATAATATATATGAACCTCAGGTTGCAAAGGGTGGTGACGTCAAAAGTCACGTGTCGTCACCAATCCCTCACCCCGACCCCTCCGCTCTGTCGAAAAACAAATAAATGTCGCAGATGACAACCTGGGGCTCGAACCACCAACCCCGCGATTGAAGATCTGAGAATGGCACTCTACCGACTGAGCTACCGGCTCGCACTTGAAATGTTTTCAATTTATAATATATATGAACCTCAGGTTGCAAAGGGTGGTGACGTCAAAAGTCACGTGTCGTCATCAATCCCTCACCCCGCCCTGTCGAAAAACAAATAAATGTCGCAGATGACAACCTGGAGTTCGAACCACCAACCCCGCGATTGAAGATCTGAGAATGGCACTCTACCGACTGAGCTACCGGCTCGCACTTGAAATGTTTTCAATTTATAATATATATGAACCTCAGGTTGCAAAGGGTGGTGACGTCAAAAGTCACGTGTCGTCATCAATCTCTCACCCCGCCCCCTCCGCTCTGTCGAAAAAAAAATGTCGCAGATGACAACCTGGGGCTCGAACCAAAAACCCTGCGATTGAAGATCTGAGAATGGCACTCTACCGACTGAGCTACCGGCTCGCACTTGAAATGTTTTCAATTTATAATATATATAAACCTCAGGTTGCAAAGGGTGGTGACGTCAAAAGTCACGTGTCGTCATCAATCTCTCACCCCGCCCCCTCAGCTCTGTCGAAAAAAAAAAGGTCGCAGATGACAACCTGGGGCTCGAAACAAAAACCGCGCGATTGAAGACTGAGAATGGCACTCTACCGACAGAGCTACCGGCTCGCACTTGAAATGTTTTCAATTTATAATATATATGAACCTCAGGTTGCAAAGGGTGGTGACGTCAAAAGTCACGTGTCGTCATCAATCCCTCACCCTGCCCCGTCCGCTCTGTCAAAAAAAATAAATGTCGCAGATGACAACCTGGGGCTCGAACCACCAACCCCGCGATTGAAGATCTGAGAATGGCACTCTACCGACTGAGCTACCGGCTCGCACTTGAAATGTTTTCAATTTATAATATATATGAACCTGAGGTTGCAAAGGGTGGTGACGTCAAATGTCACGTGTCGTCATCAATCCCTCACCCCGCCCCATCAGCTATGTCGAAAAAAATAATAAATGTCGCAGAGGACAACTTAGGGCTCGAACCACCAACCCCGCGATTGAAGATCTGAGAATGGCACTCTACCGACTGAGCTACCGGCTCGCACTTGAAATGTTTTCAATTTATAATATATATGAACCTCAGGTTGCAAAGGGTGGTGACGTCAAAAGTCACGTGTCGTCATCAATCCCTCACCCCGCCCCCTCCGCTCTGTCGAAAAACAAATAAATGTCGCAGATGACAACCTGGGGCTCGAACCACCAACCCCGCGATTGAAGATCTGAGAATGGCACTCTACCGACTGAGCTACCGGCTCGCACTTGAAATGTTTTCAATTTATAATATATATGAACCTCAGGTTGCAAAGGGTGGTGACGTCAAAAGTCACGTGTCGTCACCAATTTCTCACCCCGACCCCCCCGCTCTGTCAAAAAACACATAAATGTCGCAGATGACAACCTGGGGCTCGAACCACCAACCCTGCGATTGAAGATCTGAGAATGGCACTCTACCGTCTGAGCTACCGGCTCGCACTTGAAATGTTTTCAATTTATAATATATATGAACCTCAGGTTACAAAGGGTGGTGACGTCAAAAGTCACGTGTCGTCATCAATCCCTCACCCCGACCCCTCCGCTCTGTCGAAAAACAAATAAATGTCGCAGATGAACCTGGGGCTCGAACCACCAACCCTGCGATTGAAGATCTGAGAATGGCACTCTACCGTCTGAGCTACCGGCTCGCACTTGAAATGTTTTCAATTTATAATATATATGAACCTCAGGTTGCAAAGGGTGGTGACGTCAAAAGTCACGTGTCGTCATCAATCCCTCACCCCGCCCCCTCCGCTCTGTCGAAAAAAAAAACAAATGTCGCAGATGACAACCTGGGGCTCGAACCACCAACCCCGCGATTGAAGATCTGAGAATGGCACTCTACCGACTGAGCTACCGGCTCGCACTTGAAATGTTTTCAATTTATAATATATATGAACCTCAGGTTGCAAAGGGTGGTGACGTCAAAAGTCACGTGTCGTCATCAATCTCTCACCCCGCCCCCTCCGCTCTGTCAAAAAATTAATGTCGCAGATGACAACCTGGAGCTCGAACCACCAACCCCGCGATTGAAGATCTGAGAATGGCACTCTACCGACTGAGCTACCGGCTCGCACTTGAAATGTTTTCAATTTATAATATATATGAACCTCAGGTTGCAAAGGGTGGTGACGTCAAAAGTCACGTGTCGTCATCAATCCCTCACCCCGCCCCCTCCGCTATGT
Source organism: Patiria pectinifera (assembly GCA_029964075.1). NCBI lineage: Eukaryota > Metazoa > Echinodermata > Asteroidea > Valvatida > Asterinidae > Patiria > Patiria pectinifera. The sequence continues at coordinate 3,641,874 of CM057143.1, read as the reverse complement.
CAAAAAAAATAATAAATGTCGCAGAGGACAACCTGGGGCTCGAACCACCAGCCCCGCGTTTGAAGATCTGAGAATGGCACTCTACCGACTGAGCTACCGGCTCGCACTTGAAATGTTTTCAATTTATAATATATATGAACCTCAGGTTGCAAAGGGTGGTGACGTCAAAAGTCACGTGTCGTCATCAATCCCTCACCCCGCCCCCTCCGCTATGTCGAAAAAAATAATAAATGTCGCAGAGGACAACTTAGGGCTCGAACCACCAACCCCGCGATTGAAGATCTGAGAATGGCACTCTACCGACTGAGCTACCGGCTCGCACTTGAAATGTTTTCAATTTATAATATATATGAACCTCAGGTTGCAAAGGGTGGCGACGTCAAAAGTCACGTGTCGACATCAATCCCTCACCCCGCCCCCTCCGCTCTGTCAAAAAAATAATAAATAATGTCGCAGAGGACAATTTAGGGCTCGAACCACCAACCCCGCGATTGAAGATCTGCGAATGGCACTCTACCGACTGACCTACCGGCTCGCTCTTGAAATGTTTTCAATTTATAATATATATGAACCTGAGGTTGCAAAGGGTGGTGACGTCAAAAGTCACGTATCGTCATCAATCTCTCACCCCGCCCCCTCCGCTCTGTCGAAAAAAAAATGTCGCAGATGACAACCTGGGGCTCGAACCAAAAACCCCGCGATTGAAGATCTGAGAATGGCACTCTACCGACTGAGCTACCGGCTCGAACTTGAAAAGTTTTCAATTTGTAATATATATGAACCTGAGGTTGCAAAGGGTGGTGACGTCAAAAGTCACGTGTCGTCATCAATCCCTCACCCCAACCCCTCCGCTATGTCGCAAAAAAATAAATGTCGCAGATGACAACCTGGGGCTCGAACCACCAACCCCGCGATTGAAGATCTGAGAATGGCACTCTACCGACTGAGCTACCGGCTCGCACTTGAAATGTTTTCAATTTATAATATATATGAACCTCAGGTTGCAAAGGGTGGTGACGTCAAAAGTCACGTGTCGTCATCAATCCCTCACCCCGCCCCCTCCGCTATGTCGAAAAAAATAATAAATGTCGCAGAGGACAACTTAGGGCTCGAACCACCAACCCCGCGATTGAAGATCTGCGAATGGCACTCCACCGACTTAGCTACCGGCTCGCACTTGAAATGTTTTCAATTTATAATATATATGAACCTCAGGTTGCAAAGGGTGGTGACGTCAAAAGTCACGTGTCGTCATCAATCTCTCACCCCGCCCCCTCCGCTCTGTCGAAAAAAAAATGTCGCAGATGACAACCTGGGGCTCGAACCACCAACCCCGCGATTGAAGATCTGAGAATGGCACTCTACCGACTGAGCTACCGGCTCGCACTTGAAATGTTTCCAATTTATAATATATATGAACCTCAGGTTGCAAAGGGTGGTGACGTCAAAAGTCACGCGTTGTCATCAATCTCTCACCCCGCCCCCTCCTCGCTGTCGAAAAAAAAATGTCGCACATGACAACCTGGGGCTCGAACCACCAACCCCGCGATTGAAGATCTGAGAATGGCACTCTACCGTTTGAGCTACCGGCTCGCTCTTGAAAAGTTTTCAATTTATAATATATATAAACCTTAGGTTGCAAAGGGTGGTGACGTCAAAAGTCACGTGTCGTCACCAATCCCTCACCCCGACCCCTCCGCTCTGTCGAAAAACAAATAAATGTCGCAGATGACAACCTGGGGCTCGAACCACCAACCCCGCGATTGAAGATCTGAGAATGGCACTCTACCGACTGAGCTACCGGCTCGCACTTGAAATGTTTTCAATTTATAATATATATGAACCTGAGGTTGCAAAGGGTGGTGACGTCAAAAGTCACGTGTCGTCATCAATCCCTCACCCTGCCCCGTCCGCTCTGTCAAAAAAAAATGTCGCAGATGACAACCTGGGGCTCGAACCACCAACCCCGCAATTGAAGATATGAGAATGGCACTCTACCGACTGAGCTACCTGCTAGCACTTGAAATGTTTTGAATTTATAATATATATGAACCTCAGGTTGCAAAGGGTTGTGACGTCAAAAGTTACGTGTCGTCATCAATCCCTCACCCCGACCCCTCTGTCGAAAAAAAATGTCGCAGATGACAACCTGGGGCTCGAACCACCAACCCCGCGATTGAAGATCTGAGAATAGCACTCTACAGACTGAGCTACCGGCTCGAACTTGAAAAGTTTTCAATTTGTAATATATATGAACCTCAGGTTGCAAAGGGTGGTGACGTCAAAAGTCACTGGTCGTCATCAATCCCTCAGCCCGCCCCCTCCGCTATGTCGAAAAAAATAATAAATGTTGCAGAGGACAACTAAGGGCTCGAACCACCAACCCCGCGATTGAAGATCTGAGAATGGTACTCTACCGACTGAGCTACCGGCTCGCACTTGAAATGTTTTCATTTTATAATATAAATGAACCTCAGGTGGCAAATGGTGGTGACGTCAAAAGTCACGTGTCGTTATCAATATCTCACCCCCCTATTCCGTCTTAGAAAAAAATAAATGTCGCAGATGACAACCTGGGTCTCGAACCACCAACCCCGCGATTGAATATCTGAGAATGGCACTCTACCGTTTGAGCTACCGGCTCGCTCTTGAAAAGTTTTCAATTTATAATATATATAAACCTTAGGTTGCAAAGGGTGGTGACGTCAAAAGTCACGTGTCGTCACCAATCCCTCACCCCGACCCCTCCGCTCTGTCGAAAAACAAATAAATGTCGCAGATGAC
>CM057143.1:3617590-3638590 GCA_029964075.1 Patiria pectinifera | reverse complement strand
CTTTGCAACCTGAGGTTCATATATATTATAAATTGAAAACATTTCAAGTGCGAGCCGGTAGCTCAGTCGGAAGAGTGCCATTCTCAGATCTTCAATCGCGGGGTTGGTGGTTCGAGCCCCAGGTTGTCATCTGCGACATTTTTTTCGACAGAGCGGAGGGGCGGGATGGGATTGATGACGACACGTGACTTTTGACGTCACCACCCTTTGCAACCTGACGTTTATATATATTATAAATTGAAAACATTTCAAGTGCGAGCCGGTAGCTCAGTCGGTAGAGTGCCATTCTCAGATCTTCAATCGCGGGGTTGGTGGTTCGAGCCCCAGGTTGTCATCTGCGACATTTTTTTTTTTCGACAGAGCGGAGGGGGCGGGGTGAGGGATTGATGACGACACGTGACTTTTGACGTCACCACCCTTTGCAACCTGAGGTTCATATATATTATAAATTGAAAACATTTCAAGTGCGAGCCGGTAGCTCAGTCGGTAGAGTGCCATTCTCAGATCTTCAATCGCGGGGTTGGTGGTTCGAGCCCCAGGTTGTCATCTGCGACATTTTTTTTTTCGACAGAGCGGAGGGGTCGGGGTGAGGGATTGATGACGACACGTGACTTTTGACGTCACCACCCTTTGCAACCTAAGGTTCATATATATTATAAATTGAAAACATTTCAAGTGCGAGCCGGTAGCTCAGTCGGTAGAGTGCCATTCTCAGATCTTCAATCGCGGGGTTGGTGGTTCGAGCCCCAGGTTGTCATCTGCGACATTTTTTTTTTCGACAGAGCGGAGGGGGCGGGGTGAGGGATTGATGACGACACGTGACTTTTGACGTCACCACCCTTTGCAACCTGAGGTTCATATATATTATAAATTGAAAACATTTCAAGTGCGAGCCGGTAGCTGAGTCGGTAGAGTGCCATTCTCAGATCTTCAATCGCGGGGTTGGTGGTTCGAGCCCCAGGTTGTCATCTGCGACAATTTTTTTTTTCCGACAGAGCGTAGGGGGCGGGATGAGGGATTGATGACGACACGTGACTTTTGACGTCACCACCCTTTGCAACCTAAGGTTCATATATATTATAAATTGAAAACATTTCAAGTGCGAGCCGGTAGCTCAGTCGGTAGAGTGCCATTCTCAGATCTTCAATCGCGGGGTTGGTGGTTCGAGCCCCAGGTTGTCATCTGCGACATTTTTTTTTTTCGACAGAGGGGGCGGGGTGAGGGATTGATGACGACACGTGACTTTTGACGTCACCACCCTTTGCAACCTGAGGTTCATATATATTATAAATTGAAAACATTTCAAGTGCGAGCCGGTAGCTCAGTCGGTAGAGTGCCATTCTCAGATCTTCAATCGCGGGGTTGGTGGTTCGAGCCCCAGGTTGTCATCTGCGACATTTTTTTTTCGACAGAACGGAGGGGGCGGGGTGAGGGATTGATGACGACACGTGACTTTTGACGTCACCACCCTTTGCAACCTGAGGTTCATATATATTATAAATTGAAAACATTTCAAGTGCGAGCCGGTAGCTCAGTCGGTAGAGTGCCATTCTCAGATCTTCAATCGCGGGGTTGGTGGTTCGAGCCCCAGGTTGTCATCTGCGACAACTTTTTTTCCGAAAGAGCGGAGGGGGCGGGGTGAGGGATTGTTGACGACACGTGACTTTTGACGTCACCACCCTTTGCAACCTGAGGTTCATATATATTATAAATTGAAAACATTTCAAGTGCGAGCCGGTAGCTCAGTCGGTAGAGTGCCATTCTCAGATCTTCAATCGCGGGGTTGGTGGTTCGAGCCCCAGGTTGTCATCTGCGACAACTTTTTTTTCCGACAGAGCGTAGGGGGCGGGGTGAGGGATTGATGACGACACGTGACTTTTGACGTCACCACCCTTTGCAACCTGAGGTTCATATATATTATAAATTGAAAACATTTCAAGTGCGAGCCGGTAGCTCAGTCGGTAGAGTGCCATTCTCAGATCTTCAATCGCGGGGTTGGTGGTTCGAGCCCCAGGTTGTCATCTGCGACAACTTTTTTTTCCGACAGAGCGTAGGGGGCGGGATGAGGGATTGATGACGACACGTGACTTTTGACGTCACCACCCTTTGCAACCTGAGGTTCATATATATTATAAATTGAAAACATTTCAAGTGCGAGCCGGTAGCTCAGTCGGTAGAGTGCCATTTTCAGAGCTTCAATCGCGGGGTTGGTGGTTCGAGCCCCAGGTTGTCGTCTGTGACTTTTGTTTTTTCGACAGAGCGTAGGAGTCGGGGTGAGGGATTGATGACGACACGTGACTTTTGACGTCACCACCCTTTGCAACCTGAGGTTCATATATATTATAAATTGAAAACATTTCAAGTGCGAGCCGGTAGCTCAGTCGGTAGAGTGCCATTCTCAGATCTTCAATCGCGGGGTTGGTGGTTCGAGCCCCAGGTTGTCATCTGCGACATTTTTTTTTCGACAGAGCGGAGGGGGCGGGGTGAGGGATTGATGACGACACGTGACTTTTGACCTCACCACCCTTTGCAACCTGAGGTTCATATATATTATAAATTGAAAACATTTCAAGTGCGAGCCGGTAGCTAAGTCGGTGGAGTGCCATTCGCAGATCTTCAATCGCGGGGTTGGTGGTTCGAGCCCTAAGTTGTCATCTGCGACATTTTTTTTCGACAGAGCGGAGGGGGCGGTGTGAGAGATTGATGACGACACGTGACTTTTGACGTCACCACCCTTTGCAACCTGAGGTTCATATATATTATAAATTGAAAACATTTCAAGTGCGAGCCGGTAGCTCAGTCGGTAGAGTGCCATTCTCATATTTTCAATCGCGGGGTTGGTGGTTCGAGCCCCAGGTTGTCATCTGCGACATTCCTTTTTTTTTCGACGGAGGGGGCGGGGTGAGGTATTGATGACGACACGTGACTTTTGACGTCACCACCCTTTGCAACCTAAGTTTCATATATATTATAAATTGAAAAAATTTCAAGTGCGAGCCGGTAGCTCAGTCGGTAGAGTGCCATTCTCAGATCTTCAATCGCGGGGTTGGTGGTTCGAGCCCCAGGTTGTCATCTGCGACATTTTTTTTCGACAGAGCGGAGGGGTCGGGGTGAGGGATTGATGACGACACGTGACTTTTGACGTCACCACCCTTTGCAACCTAAGGTTCATATATATTATAAATTGAAAACATTTCAAGTGCGAGCCGGTAGCTCAGTCGGTAGAGTGCCATTCTCAGATCTTCAATCGCGGGTTTGGTGGTTCGAGCCCCAGGTTGTTATATGCGACATTTGATTTTTTTCGACAGAGCGGAGGGGCGGGGTGAGGGATTGATGACGACACGTGACTTTTGACGTCACCACCCTTTGCAACCTGAGGTTCATATATATTATAAATTGAAAACATTTCAAGTGCGAGCCGGTAGCTCAGTCGGTAGAGTGCCATTCTCAGATCTTCAATCGCGGGGTTGGTGGTTCGAGCCCCAGGTTGTCATCTGCGACATTTTTTTTTTTCGACAGAGCGGAGGGGGCGGGGTGAGGGATTGATGACGACACGTGACTTTTGACGTCACCACCCTTTGCAACCTGAGGTTCATATATATTATAAATTGAAAACATTTCAAGTGCGAGCCGGTAGCTCAGTCGGTAGAGTGCCATTCTCAGATCTTCAATCGCGGGGTTGGTGGTTCGAGCCCCAGGTTGTCATCTGCGACATTTTTTTTTTCGACAGGGCGGAGGGGTCGGGGTGAGGGATTGATGACGACACGTGACTTTTGACGTCACCACCCTTTGCAACCTCAGGTTCATATATATTATAAATTGAAAACATTTCAAGTGCGAGCCGGTAGCTCAGTCGGTAGAGTGCCATTCTCAGATATTCAATCGCGGGGTTGGTGGTTCGAGCCCCAGGTTTTCATCTGCGACATTTTTGTTTCGACGGAGGGGGCGGGGTGAGAGATTGATGACGACACGTGACTTTTGACGTCACCACCCTTTGCAACCTGAGGTTCATATATATTATAAATTGAAAACATTTCAAGTGCGAGCCGGTAGCTCAGTCGGTAGAGTGCCATTCTCAGATCTTCAATCGCGGGGTTGGTGGTTCGAGCCCCAGGTTGTCATCTACGACATTTTTTTTCCGACACAGCAGAGGGGTCTGGGTGAGGGATTGGTAACGACACGTGACTTTTGACGTCACCACCCTTTGCAACCTAAGGTTCATATATATTATAAATTGAAAACATTTCAAGTGCGAGCCGGTAGCTCAGTCGGTAGAGTGCCATTCTCAGATCTTCAATCGCGGGGTTGGTGGTTCGAGCCCCAGGTTGTCATCTGCGACATTTTTTTTTTCGACAGAGCGGAGGGGGCGGGGTGAGGGATTGATGACGACACGTGACTTTTGACGTCACCACCCTTTGCAACCTGAGGTTCATATATATTATAAATTGAAAACATTTCAAGTGCGAGCCGGTAGCTCAGTCGGTAGAGTGCCATTCTCAGATCTTCAATCGCGGGGTTGGTGGTTCGAGCCCCAGGTTGTCATCTGCGACATTTTTTTTTGACAGAGGGGTCGGGGTGAGGGATTGATGACGACACGTGACTTTTGACGTCACAACCCTTTGCAACCTGAGGTTCATATATATTATAAATTGAAAACATTTCAAGTGCGAGCCGGTAGCTCAGTCGGTAGAGTGCCATTCTCAGATTTTCAATCGCGGGGTTGGTGGTTCGAGCCCCAGGTTGTCATCTGCGACATTTATTTTTTTCTAAGACGCAATGGGGGGGGGTGAGAGATTGATAACGACACGTGACTTTTGACGTCACAACCCTTTGCAACCTGAGGTTCATATATATTATAAATTCAAAACATTTCAAGTGCTAGCCGGTAGCTCAGTCGGTAGAGTGCCATTCTCATATCTTCAATTGCGGGGTTGGTGGTTCGAGCCCCAGGTTGTCATCTGCGACATTTGTTTGTTTTTTTCGACAGAGAGGAGAGGGCGGGGTGAGGGATTGATGACGACACGTGACTTTTGACGTCACCACCCTTTGCAACCTGAGGTTCATAGATATTTTAAATTCAAAACATTTCAAGTGCGAGCCGGTAGCTCAGTCGGTAGAGTGCCATTCTCAAATCTTCAATCGCTGGGTTGGTGGTTCGAGCCCCAGGTTGTCATCTGCGACATTTTTTTTTTGACAGAGGGGTCGGGGTGATAGATTGATAACGATACCTGCCTTTTGACGTCACCACCCTTTGCAACCTGAGGTTCATATATATTAAAAATTGAAAACTTTTCAAGTTCGAGCCGGTAGCTCAGTCGGTAGAGTGCTATTCTCAGATCTTCAATCGCGGGGTTGGTGGTTCGAGCCCCAGGTTGTCATCTGCGACATTTTTTTTTTTCGACAGAATGGGGGGGGGTGAGATATTGATAACGACACGTGACTTTTGACGTCACCACCCTTTGCAACCTGAGGTTCATATATATTATAATTTCAAAACATTTCAAGTGCGAGCCGGTAGCTCAGTCGGTGGAGTGCCATTCTCAGATCTTCAATTGCGGGGTTGGTGTTTCAAGCCCCAGGTTGTCATCTGCGACATCTTTTTTTCCACAGAGCGGAGGGGGCGGGGTGAAGGATTGATGACGACACGTGACTTTTGACGTCACCACCCTTTGCAACCTGAGGTTCATATATATTATATTTCAAAACGTTTCAAGTGCGAGCCGGTAGCTCAGTCGGTAGAGTGCCATTCTCAGATCTTCAATCGCGGGGTTGGTGGTTCGAGCCCCAGGTTGTCATCTGCGACATTTATTTTTTTACCGACAGAGGGGTCGGGGTGATGGATTGATGACGACACTTGACTTTTGACGTCACCACCCTTTGCAACCTGAGGTTCATATTTATTATATTTCAAATCATGTCAAGTGCGAGCCGGTAGCTCAGTCGGTAGAGTGACATTCTCAGATCTTCAATCGTGGGGTTGGTGGTTCGAGCCCCACTTTGTCATCTGCGACATTTTTTTTTCGACAGAGCAGAGGGTCCGGGGTGAGGGCTTGATGACGACACGTGACTTTTGACGTCACCACCCTTTGCAACCTGAGGTTCATATATATTATAAATTGAAAACATTTCAAGTGCGAGCCGGTAGCTTTGTCGGTAGAGTGCCATTCTCTGATCTTCAATCGCGGGGTTGGTGGTTCGAGCCCCAGGTTGTCATCTGCGACATTTTTTTTTCGACAGAGCGGAGGGGGCGGGGTGAGAGATTGATGACGACACGTGACTTTTGACGTCACCACCCTTTGCAACCTCAGGTTCATATATATTATAAATTCCAAACATTTCAAGTGCGTGCCGGTAGCTCAGTCGGTAAAGTGCCATTCGCAGATCTTCAATCGCGGGGTTGGTGGTTCGAGCCCCAGGTTGTCATCTGCGAAATTTATTAGTTTTTCGACAGAGCGGAGGGGTCGGGTTGAAGGATTGATGACGACACGTGACTTTTGACGTCACCACCTTTTGCAACCTGAGGTTCATATATATTATAAATTGAAAACATTTCAAGTGCGAGCCGGTAGCTCAGTCGGTAGAGTGCCATTCTCAGATCTTCAATCGCGGGGTTGGTGGTTCGAGCCCCAGGTTGTCATCTGCGACTTTTTTTTTTTCGACAGGGCGGTAGAGGCGGGGTGAGGGATTGTTGACGACACGTGACTTTTGACGTCACCACCCTTTGCAACCTGAGGTTCATATATATTATAAATTCAAAACATTTCAAGTGCTAGCCGGTAGCTCAGTCGGTAGAGTGACATTCTCATATTTTCTACTGCGGGGTTGGTGGTTCGAGCCCCAGGTTGTCATCTGCGACTTTTGGGGTTTTTTCGACATAGCGGAGGGGGCGGGGTGAGGTATTGATGACGACACGTGACTTTTGACGTCACCACCCTTTGCAACCTGAGGTTCATATATATTATAAATTGAAAACATTTCAAGTGCGAGCCGGTAGCTCATTCGGTAGAGTGCCATTTTCAGATCTTCAGTCGCGGGGTTGGTGGTTCGAGCCCCAGGTTGTCATCTGCGACAACTTTTTTTTCCGACAGAGCGTAGAGGGCGGGATGAGGGATTGTTGACGACACGTGACTTTTGACGTCACCACCCTTTGCAACCTAAGGTTCATATATATTATAAATTGAAAACATTTCAAGTGCGAGCCGGTAGCCCAGTCGGTAGAGTGCCATTCTTCGATCGTCAGTTTTGGGTTTTTTTGCCCTTCTTCGTTGACATTTACTCTTCAAAGTGAGTACATATATTCTATTGAGACCATAGACACTTTGAGTGCAATCTTTGGAACTTCACGAATTGCTAAAGAGGCATTTGGCCTTGCTTTTGCTCGGCCAACTGTCCTTCTTCAAGATGGCGTCGGCGTTTCGATCCACGCTTAAGCGCCCAAACACAATCAGGTTCATTGTTCGACAGAACAAACCGACAGCATTCCAAGTCCATAGATCGGTTTGTCGTGAAATCCATGATGACAACGGTGTAAAGTGCATTGCCGAGTTAGACACCGGATGGTTTAATGTTACCTGTGCGAATGACAGATATGCAGAGATTCTCGCTCAAGATGGGATCCTGCTGAATGGAGTTTTGGTTCAGTGCGAAAGAGCTGATGTCTTGAGCTCGGTCGTCGTATACGTCAAGGCACCATACGAGATGAATGACGACGTTGTAGTCAACGCTCTTCTGCCATATGGGACTGTCGTTAATGTTAAACGACAACACCATGATTTCAACTCAGGGATTGAAAATGGGGTCAGAAGCTTGCTAATCAAACACGTTAAGAAGCCTATCCCCAGCTACATCAAGGTTGGCAGTTTCAATCTACCGGTTCGTCATCGCGGTCAGGAGAAAACTTGCAGGATTTGCAGAAAGCCCGGACATATTGCCAGGGAATGTGAAATGATGGGCCGGTGTTTCATCTGCGGCTCCCTTGATCACCGAGCTGAAATGCATGAAAAACTGCATGAACTACAGAGAATGCCTCCAGTAAGTCAAGTGATCCATGATCACTCATACGGTGCACCGGACGGGAGTGACAGCGAACCGGAAACGAATGATGCTCAAGTAATTGACGGGGGTACTTTAGTAATACCTGCAGAAGGGCCCGAAGAGGAAAGCCAGGAGGCAACAGAGACGGAGGTGATGGATGCGGAGGGTGACACAGAAGTACCTGAAGGAGAGTCAGAGGAGAAAAGTCAGGAGGCAACAACGCCCGAGGTGATGGATGCGGATGGTGACACAGAAGTACTTGATGAAGAGCTTGAGGAGAAAAGCCAGGATGGAACAACGCCGGAAGTGATGGATGCGGACGGAGACACCCAGTCCCAAGAAAGAGTTAGCCCCCAACAAAAGCCCCCGACCTTCTGGGATGAAGCCGTGCAGCAGGAGCGCCTAAAACGTAAGAGGAACGATGACGAGGCAAGTCCAGAAAAGAAGGTCCCTAGAGAGGAGGAAGAAAGCATGGACACAACATCGGTACCAGATGGAAAAGAACAGCCTGGAAAAAAGAAAGAAGTGATGATGATGAACTCTCGGCATCGGGAACTGAAAGAGTCATATCCAAGGAACAATCGGGAGACCAACATTCAAAGGAGCAAGAAAAGAATGCAAAGGGCCGTACGCCTGACAAGCAGGAAACTGTTCGACGACAAAGAAGAAGAAAGAACTCCAAGGAAAACTCACCCCAGCCGGTTGATGGTCACACAGCAAAAGAACGTAGTCCTGCTAAAGGTCGTGGTAGAGGCAGAGGTCAGTCTCCAAATTAGAAACTGAATAAGGTTTTTTTTCCGCCTTCTCGAATTACGCTATTAATATTATTTTGCTGATGAGTTTCTTGAATGCTTTGTCCGTTGTGACCATGAACGTTAATGGCATCAGGGACCTTAAAAAAAGGGAGGCTCTTTTTGACGGTTTTGTTCGAAGAAAGTTTAATATTGTTTGCATTCAGGAAACTCATAGCAATAGCGCCGATGAACATATTTGGCGCAAAAGTTGGGAAGGCGAAATTGTCTTCAGCCACGGCTCGAATCATTCTCGAGGGGTGGCTATATTAATTTCCAAGAAATGTGATCTTAAAATTTCCAATGTTGAGAAAGATGACGATGGTCGTTGGGTTAAGGGAGATATTGTGTGGAACAAGAAAGTCATTTCCCTCATGTCTGTTTATGCACCCAATCTGATCCCCGAAAGAGCTAACTTCTTCACTGATCTTAATGCTTTAATCAAGTCAGACACTGATTGGATAATAGGAGGCGATTTCAATTGTAATCTTGCTGTTTCTCCAATCGGGGATCCAAGTCGATCTGTTTTAAAACGTATGATTCATGATTCTGATCTTATTGACACTTGGATGACTATTCACCCTAATGACCCCGGTTATACATTTTATAGCAGGGCTCACAAGACTTCTTGCAGAATTGATTACATTTTTGTTTCCTCCTTTTTCAGTCATCAATTGGTGGATATTTGTGCATGTATGAACGGCCTGACTGATCATAAATTTGTCAAGCTGAAGCTTGAAAACTGTATGACCCCTCATGGAAATGGTCGCTGGATCTGCAATAATGAGCTCCTTAGGGATGTGGATTGTTCTAACAGAATTTGTAACTTTTGGAATTTTTGGAAGTTGAACAAGACTAATTTTAGCTCTCTCATGGAATGGTGGGAAACAGGAAAGTTTAGGCTCAGAGAAATTATTCAAGATTTCGGTCGTGAGAAAGCCTTTCTTGAAAAACGGCAGATCAATCTTCTTAACAATCGTTATGACGACTTGATCAATAGCCCCGGTGACAATAAAGATGAGATTAATAATATTTTGAGAGACCTCAAAGAGTACGAGATGAAAGAATGGGAGAGAGCTAAAGTTAGGGCTCGCAACATCCACAAAACAGAAGATGAAAACCTAGCAAATTTTTCTTAACCTTGAGAAACATCACATCGAAAGTGGTTCCATGACTAAGATTCTTGATTGTGATGGCAATTATGTGGATGATCCTGAAAAATGTTCAACTGTGTCAACACTTTTATCATAATTTGTACAGTCATGAAGAGATTAATTTTGACAGTCTGAATGATATCCTTGATGACATTGACACAGAGTATTTTGATGAAAATGCTATTGACTTGGGTAAAGATATCTCCAAGCTAGAAATCAAGAAAGCTCTGCACGATATGAACAAAAATAAATCTCCGGGTATTGATGGTTTAACAGTAGAGTTTTATCAAGAGTTTTGGGATATTCTAGGTCAAGACCTGCTCGATGTGTTTAAAGAGTGTAAGAAGAAAGGTATTTTGACTAAGACCATGAATACTGCTCTGGTACGTCTTATATATAAAAATTCTGGTTGCAAACATGATTTGAAGAATTGGCGCCCCATTAGTCTTTTAACTGTAGATTATAAAATAATGTCCAAGGTTATTATGAACAGGCTTGGGACTATTATGCCCAGCCTTATAGGAAAAGATCAAACTTACGGCGTTCATAATCGTAGCATTCACGACAATCTCATGGTTTTACGCGACACTGTCGATTATGTTAATTGTTTTGATAGAGAGGCGGCTATTGTCAGCATTGACCAAGAAAAGGCGTTTGATAGAGTTAGCTGGAATTATATGTTCAGTGTCATGAATAAAATGGGTGTCCCACAGAGTCTTATTGGGTGGATTAAACTTCTCTATAGCGGTCCTTTGTGTAGAGTTATGATGAATAATTTTATAGGTGCGCCTATTGAAATTGGCAGAGGTATTAGGCAAGGCTGCCCCTTGTCGCCCTCATTGTATGCTATTTGTGCTGAAGGGCTGGCTAATCTTATCAGAAAGAACGATTCTTTTGGTGGGGTTAGCATTCCCAACAGCTATGACTGTATTAAGCTTATTCAACATGCGGATGATACTTCTGTTTTTATTTCTTCTAATCTTGAATTTGATTGTCTTAGCTCCACTTTGCAGACCTTTTGTAGCGGCAGTGGATCGAAAGTTAACGTTCAGAAGACCAAAGGACTTTGGCTGGGGAGTTGGAAAAATCGTAATGACAAGCCCCTTGGCTTTGATTGGCACAACGATAAATTAAAAATTTTGGGCATTTTTTTCGGAAATGACGTTCCTGCAGAAGATAATTGGGGACCCAGGGTGAAAAAATTGAAAAATACACTTAATCTTTGGCGCACTCGAAATCTCACTTTGAAAGGTAAAGCTGTTATTGTGAATAGTCTTTTTGGTTCGGGGTTGTCGTACTTTGGCAGCATCCTCCCATGTCCGGATCAATGGGTTAAAGAAATGGACGCCATTATCTTCAAATTCTATTGGCATTCTAAGCCAGAGAAAATAAAAAGAAACAACATTAGGGCTCCTAGAAACCTCGGAGGAACGGGTCTTTTGAATGTTCAAGCAAAAATCCACAGCTGCAAGCTTAAATGGTTAGCTAACTTCTCTAAAGCGTCTGGCACGTGGCGTTCTTGGTTTAACTTTTGGGTTTGTGAAGCCAGTGGGCCCAATCGATTAGGCTGGTATGTGTTCAACAATTGTAAAAGATTTAAAAGAATTCCTCCTTTTATCAGGAAGTCATGAAGGCGTTCGATAAGTCCGGTGGGATAATTAAATGTAATATTTCTTGTGTTCGCGAAGCTCAACAAGTACCCTTGTTCAAAAATGATATCATTACTGGTAATCAGGATAAAGAAATAGACAGCATTTGTTTTAGAACTCATGGAATCACTTTGTTGCACCATGTTTGTTCCAATGGTCGGTTCCTCACTCCACGGCAAATTACTGATCGGTACAATGTTCACCCTAGAGGTGCCAGTCAAGTTCTCAATAGGTTGCGCAAATTTATTTGCCCCGATTTGTTTAATGAGAATCGTATTGGACCTCAAAATCACGTTTCTAACTGGCTTGAAATAAGAGATTTTTCTGATCAGTCGGAAAATATGTCTGTCCGTGACCTAACTGTCAAAATTTGTTATAACAATTTTCGAATGAAAGATTTTATTGAGCCATGGGCACAGCAGAAATGGCAGGAAATTCTTAACATTAGTACCGATTTAGACTGGACTACTATTTGGAAACGGGGAAATAATAAGCACCTTGACCACGACGAAATAGACATCTGGTATAAGATTAAACATCGCATTATCCCAACAAAAACATGGCTAAACACAATAGGTATCACCGAAGACGACCACTGTATTTTATGTAACTCGCAACCTGAAACTATTGAACACTTGTTTTTGTACTGTATTAAGACTCTTCCTTCTTGGCTTTTTGTAGAACATATTTTGAAAAAATTCACAGGGAACAAGTACTTCTTTCTCAACGATGAAAATAGAATTCTGGGTTCAGGGGGGAACGTAAGCAACATCACTAGCTTGATTCTCATAGCAAAACTTTTGAAAGTTATTTGGAATTCGCGATGTGCCATTTCGTTAAACTATATTGACTCCGATGTTGATATGCTGCAAAGATTCAAAACTAACCTGAAGCGTTTTGTTTACTTTGAAAAAAGCAGATTAGATGACAAAGATTTCCAGAAATTGTATCTTAGAAATAGTGCCATTTGTGAAATTGTTGACAACAAAATCCGCTTTGCATATTGACCTGTATTGTTTGTACTTTCCCGGCTGATTGATATTTTTTTATTTTTTTCCATTTTTGAGATCCATATGAATCTCAGTCATTTTTGTACATACGTTGTAGATATTTGTACAGTTACGGGTTTATTTTTATTCATAATTTTTTCAGTTTGAGCTACGATCAGAATATCATTTAGAAACGTTTAGGATACGTAAACGTAAAATGTATATCTATATTTTATTGCTTTCAAATGATTTATTTTGTTTAATTTCCCGGCTCATCAGTTACTCTGTTTACTGAATTTGTTTCCTTTTCGAATTGTTTGAATTTGACATTTGTGTTTGAATAAATGAGTTTTCTTAAACTCTACAGAGAGAGAAAAAAAAAGGTAGAGTGCCATTCTCAGATCTTCAATCGCGGGGTTGGTGGTTCGAGCCCCAGGTTGTCATCTGTGACTTTTTTTTTTCGACAGAGCGGAGGAGTCGGGGTGAGGGATTGATGACGACACGTGACTTTTGACGTCACCACCCTTTGCAACCTGAGGTTCATATATATTATAAATTGAAAACATTTCAAGTGCGAGCCGGTAGCTCAAACGGTAGAGTGCCATTCTCAGATATTCAATCGCGGGGTTGGTGGTTCGAGCCCCAGGTTGTCATCTGCGGCATTTTTTTTTCCGACAGACCGGAGGGGTGAGGGATTGATGACGACACGTGACTTTTGACGTCACAACCCTTTGCAACCTGAGGTTCATATATATTATAAATTGAAAACATTTCAAGTGCGAGCCGGTAGCTCAGTCGGTAGAGTGCCATTCTCAGATCTTCAATCGCGGGGTTGGTGGTTCGAGCCCCAGGTTGTCATCTGCGACATTTTTTTCGACAGAGCGTCGGGGTGAGGGATTGATGACGACACGTGACTTTTGACGTCACCACCCTTTGCAACCTGCGGTTCATATATATTATAAATTGAAAACATTTCAAGTGCGAGCCGGTAGCTCAGTCAGTAGAGTGCCATTCTCAGATCTTCAATCGCAGGGTTTTTGGTTCGAGCCCCACGTTGTCATCTGCGACATTTTTTTTCGACAGAGGGGTCGGGGTGAGGGATTGATGACGACACGTGACTTTTGACGTCACCACCCTTTGCAACCTGAGGTTCATATATATTAAAAATTGAAAACTTTTCAAGTTCGAGCCAGTAGCTCAGTCGGTAGAGTGCTATTCTCACATCTTCAATCGCGGGGTTGGTGGTTCGAACCCCAGGTTGTCATCGGCGACATTTCTTTTTTGACAGAGGGGTCGGGGTGAGGGATTGATGACGACACGTGACTTTTGACGTCACAACCCTTTGCAACCTGAGGTTCATATATATTTTAAATTGAAAACATTTCAAGTGCGAGCCGGTAGCTCAGTCGGTAGAGTGCCATTCTCAAATCTTCAATCGCTTGGTTGGTGGTTCGAGCCCCAGGTTGTCATCTGCGACATTTTTTTTTTGACAGAGGGGTCGGGGTGAGGGATTGATGACGACACGTGACTTTTGACGTCACAACCCTTTGCAACCTGAGGTTCATATATATTATAAATTCAAAACATTTCAAGTGCGAGCCGGTAGCTCAGTCGGTAGAGTGCCATTCTCAGATCTTCAATCGCGGGGTTGGTGGTTCGAGCCCCAGGTTGTCATCTGCGACATTTTTTTTTTCGACAGAGCGGAGGGGGCGGGGTGAGGGATTGATGACGACACGTGACTTTTGACGTCACCACCCTTTGCAACCTGAGGTTCATATATATTATAAATTCAAAACATTTCAAGTGCGAGCCGGTAGCTCAGTCGGTAGAGTGCCATTCTCAGATCTTCAATCGCGGGGTTGGTGGTTCGAGCCCCAGGTTGTCATCTGCGACATTTTTTTTTTCGACAGAGGGGTCGGGGTGAGGGATTGATGACGACACGTGACTTTTGACGTCACCACCCTTTGCAACCTGAGGTTCATATATATTATATATTGAAAACATTTCAAGTGCGAGCCGGTAGCTCAGTCGGTAGAGTGCCATTCTCAGATCTTCAATCGCGGGGTTGGTGGTTCGAGCCCCAGGTTGTCATCTGCGACATTTTTTTTTCTACAGGGCGGAGGGGGCGGGGTGAGGGATTGATGACGACACGTGACTTTTGACGTCACCACCCTTTGCAACCTGAGGTTCATATATATTATAAATTCAAAACATTTCAAGTGCGAGCCGGTAGCTCAGTCGGTAGAGTGCCATTCTCAGATATTCAATCGCGGGGTTGGTGGTTCGAGCCCCAGGTTGTCATCTGCGACATTTTTTTTCGACAGAGCGGAGGGGTCGGGGTGAGGGATTGATGACGACACGTGACTTTTGACGTCACCACCCTTTCCAACCTGAGGTTCATATATATTATAAATTCAAAACATTTCAAGTGCGAGCCGGTAGCTCAGTCGGTAGAGTGCCATTCTCAGATCTTCAATCGCGGGGTTGGTGGTTCGAGCCCCAGGTTGTCATCTGCGACCTTTTTTTTTTCGACAGAGAGGAGAGGGCGGGGTGAGGGATTGATGACGACACGTGACTTTTGACGTCACCACCCTTTGCAACCTGAGGTTCATAGATATTTTAAATTCAAAACATTTCAAGTGCGAGCCGGTAGCTCAGTCGGTAGAGTGCCATTCTCAGATCTTCAATCGCGGGGTTGGTGGTTCGAGCCCCAGGTTGTCATCTGCGACATTTTTTTTTTCGACAGAGGGGTCGGGGTGAGGGATTGATGACGACACGTGACTTTTGACGTCACCACCCTTTGCAACCTGAGGTTCATATATATTATAAATTGAAAACATTTCAAGTGCGAGCCGGTAGCTCAGTCGGTAGAGTGCCATTCTCAGATCTTCAATCGCGGGGTTGGTGGTTCGAGCCCCAGGTTGTCATCTGCGACATTTTTTTTTCGACAGAGCGGAGGGGTCGGGGTGAGGGATTGATGACGACACGTGACTTTTGACGTCACCACCCTTTGCAACCTGAGGTTCATATATATTATAAATTGAAAACATTTCAAGTGCGAACCGGTAGCTCAGTCTTAAATCGCGCGGTTTTTGTTTCGAGCCCCAGGTTGTCATCTGCGACCTTTTTTTTTTCGACAGAGCTGAGGGGGCGGGGTGAGAGATTGATGACGACACGTGACTTTTGACGTCACCACCCTTTGCAACCTGAGGTTCATATATATTATAAATTCAAAACTTTTCAAGTGCGAGCCGGTAGCTCAGTCGGTGAAGTGCCATTCTCAGATCTTCAATCGCGGGGTTGGTGGTTCGAGGCCCAGGTTGTCATCTGCGACATTTATTTTTTTTCAACAGTGCGGAGGAAGCGGGGTGAGGGATTGATGACGACACGTGACTTTTGACGTCACCACCCTTTGCAACCTGAGGTTCATATATATTATAAATTCAAAACATTGCAAGTGCGAGCCGGTAGCTCAGTCGGTAGAGTGCCATTCTCAAATCTTCAATCGCTTGGTTGGTGGTTCGAGCCCCAGGTTGTCATCTGCGACATTTTTTTTTCGACAGAGCGGAGGGGTCGGGGTGAGGGATTGGTGACGACACGTGACTTTTGACGTCACCACCCTTTGCAACCTGAGGTTCATATATATTATAAATTGAAAACATTTCAAGTGCGAGCCGGTAGCTCAGTCGGTAGAGTGCCATTCTCAGATCTTCAATCGCGGGGTTGGTGGTTCGAGCCCCAGGTTGTCATCTGCGACATTTGTTTTTTTTTAACAGAGGGGTCGGGGTGAGGGATTGATGACAACACGTGACTTTTGACGTCACAACCCTTTGCAACCTGAGGTTCATATATATTATAAATTGAAAACATTTCAAGTGCGAGCCGGTAGCTCAGTCGGTAGAGTGCCATTCTCAGATCTTCAATCGCAGGGTTTTTGGTTCGAGCCCCAGGTTGTCATCTGCGACATTTTTTTTCGACAGAGCGGAGGGGGCGGGGTGAGAGATTGATGACGACACGTGACTTTTGACGTCACCACCCTTTGCAACCTGAGGTTTATATATATTATAAATTGAAAACATTTCAAGTGCGAGCCGGTAGCTCAGTCGGTAGAGTGCCATTCTCAGATCTTCAATCGCGGGGTTGGTGGTTCGAGCCCCAGGTTGTCATCTGCGACATTTTTTTTCGACAGAGCGGAGGGGGCGGGGTGAGGGATTGATGACGACACGTGACTTTTGACGTCACCACCCTTTGCAACCTGAGGTTCATATATATTATAAATTGAAAACATTTCAAGTGCGAGCCGGTAGCTCAGTCGGTAGAGTGCCATTCTCAGATCTTCAATTGCGGGGTTGGTGGTTCGAGGCCCAGGTTGTCATCTGCGACATTTTTTTTTTCGACAGAGCGGAGGGGTCGGGGTGAGGGATTGTTGACGACACGTGACTTTTGACTTCACCACCATTTGCCACCTGAGGTTCATTTATATTAGAAAAAGAAAACTTTTCAAGAGCGAGCCGGTAGCTCAGTCGGTAGAGTGCCATTCTCAGATATTCAATCGCGGGTTTGGTGGTTCGAGCCCCAGGTTGTCATATGCGACATTTATTTTTTTTTTTGACAGAGGGGTCGGGGTGAGGGATTGATGACGACACGTGACTTTTGACGTCACAACCCTTTGCAACCTGAGGTTCATATATATTATAAATTCAAAACATTTCAAGTGCTAGCCGGTAGCTCAGTCGGTAGAGTGCCATTCTCATATTTTCTATTGCGGGGTTGGTGGTTCGAGCCCCAGTTTGTCATCTGCGACATTGGTTTTTTTTCGACAGAGCGGAGGGGGCGGGGTGAGGTATTGATGACGACACGTGACTTTTGACGTCACCACCCTTTGCAACCTGAGGTTCATATATATTATGAATTGAAAAAATTTCAAGTGCGAGCCGGTAGCTCAGTCGGTAGAGTGCCATTCTCAGATCTTCAATCGCGGGGTTGGTGGTTCGAGGCCCAGGTTGTCATCTGCGACATTTTTTTTTTCGACAGAGGGGTCGGGGTGAGGGATTGATGACGACACGTGACTTTTGACGTCACCACCCTTTGCAACCTGAGGTTCATATATATTATCAATTCAAAACATTTCAAGTGCGAGCCGGTAGCTCAGTCGGTAGAGTGCCATTCTCAGATCTTCAATCGCGGGGTTGGTGGTTCGAGCCCCAGGTTGTCATCTGCGACATTTATTTTATTCTACAGTGGGGGGGGGGGGAGGGATTGATGACGACACGTGACTTTTGACGTCACCACCCTTTGCAACCTGAGGTTCATATATATTATAAATTGAAAACATTTCAAGTGCGAGCCGGTAGCTCAGTCGGTAGAGTGCCATTCTCAGATCTTCAATCGCGGGGTTGGTGGTTCGAGCCCCAGGTTGTCATCTGCGACATTTATTTTTTTTTCGACAGAGCGGAGGGGGCGGGGTGAGGGATTGATGACGACACGTGACTTTTGACGTCACCACCCTTTGCAACCTGAGGTTCATATATATTATAAATTGAAAACATTTCAAGTGCGAGCCGGTAGCTCAGTCGGTAGAGTGCCATTCTCAGATCTTCAATCGCGGGGTTGGTGGTTCGAGCTCCAGGTTGTCATCTGCGACATTTGGTTTTTTTTCGACAGAGCGGAGGGGTCGGGGTGAGGGATTGATGACGACACGTGACTTTTGACGTCACCACCCTTTGCAACCTGAGGTTCATATATATTATAAATTGAAAACATTTCAAGTGCGAGCCGGTAGCTCAGTCGGTAGAGTGCCATTCTCAGATATTCAATCGCGGGGTTGGTGGTTCGAGCCCCAGGTTGTCATCTGCGACATTTATTTTTTTTTTCGACAGAGGGGTCGGGGTGAGGGATTGATGACGACACGTGACTTTTGACTTCACCACCCTTTGCAACCTGAGGTTCATATATATTATAAATTCAAAACATTGCAAGTGCGAGCCGGTAGCTCAGTCGGTAGAGTGCCATTCTCAAATCTTCAATCGCTTGGTTGGTGGTTCGAGCCCCAGGTTGTCATCTGCGACATTTTTTTTTCGACAGAGCGGAGGGGTCGGGGTGAGGGATTGATGACGACACGTGACTTTTGACGTCACCACCCTTTGCAACCTGAGGTTCATATATATTATAAATTGAAAACATTTCAAGTGCGAGCCGGTAGCTCAGTCGGTAGAGTGCCATTCTCAGATCTTCAATCGCGGGGTTGGTGGTTCGAGCCCCAGGTTGTCATCTGCGACATTTGTTTTTTTTTCGACAGAGCGGAGGGGTCGGGGTGAGGGATTGATGACGACACGTGACTTTTGACGTCACCACCCTTTGCAACCTGAGGTTCATATATATTATAAATTGAAAACTTTTCAAGAGCGAGCCGGTAGCTCAGTCGGTAGAGTGCCATTCTCAGATATTCAATCGCGGGGTTGGTGGTTCGAGCCCCAGGTTGTCATCTGCGACATTAATTTTTTGACAGAGCGGAGGGGGCGGGGTGAGGGATTGATGACGACACGTGACTTTTGACGTCACCACCCTTTGCAACCTGAGGTTCATATATATTATACTTCAAAACATTTCAAGTGCGAGCCGGTAGCTCAGTCGGTAGAGTGCCATTCTCAGATCTTCAATCGCGGGGTTGGTGGTTCGAGCCCCAGGTTGTCATCTGCGACATTTGGTTTTTTTTTTCGACAGAGCGGAGGGGGCGGGGTGAGGTATTGATGACGACACGTGACTTTTGACGTCACCACCCTTTGCAACCTGAGGTTCATATATATTATAAATTGAAAACATTTCAAGTGCGAGCCGGTAGCTCAGTCGGTAGAGTGCCATTCTCAGATCTTCAATCGCGGGGTTGGTGGTTCGAGCCCCAGGTTGTCATCTGCGACATTTATTTGTTTTTCGACAGAGCGGAGGGGTCGGGGTGAGGGATTGGTGACGACACGTGACTTTTGACGTCACCACCCTTTGCAACCTGAGGTTCATATATATTATAAATTGAAAACATTTCAAGTGCGAGCCGGTAGCTCAGTCGGTAGAGTGCCATTCTCAGATATTCAATCGCGGGGTTGGTGGTTCGAGCCCCAGGTTGTCATCTGCGACATTTATTTATTTTTTGACAGAGGGGTCGGGGTGAGGGATTGATGACGACACGTGACTTTTGACGTCACAACCCTTTGCAACCTGAGGTTCATATATATTATAAATTCAAAACATTTCAAGTGCTAGCCGGTAGCTCAGTCGGTAGAGTGCCATTCTCAGATATTCAATCGCGGGGTTGGTGGTTCGAGCCCCAGGTTGTCATCTGCGACATTTTTTTTTTCGACAGAGCGGAGGGGGCGGGGTGAGGGATTGATGACGACACGTGACTTTTGACGTCACCACCCTTTGCAACCTGAGGTTCATATATATTATAAATTCAAAACATTTCAAGTGCGAGCCGGTAGCTCAGTCGGTAGAGTGCCATTCTCAGATCTTCAATCGCGGGGTTGGTGGTTCGAGCCCCAGGTTGTCATCTGCGACATTTTTTTTTTTCGACAGAGCGGAGGAGCGGGGTGAGGGATTGATGACGACACGTGACTTTTGACGTCACCAGCCTTTGCAACCTGAGGTTCATATATATTATATATTGAAAATATTTCAAGTGCGAGCCGGTAGCTCAGTCGGTAGAGTGTCATTCTCATATCTTCAATCGCGGGGTTAGTGGTTCGAGCCCCAGGTTGTCATCTGCGACATTTATTTTTTTGTTCGACAGAGTGGTCGGGGTGAGGGATTGATGACGACACGTGACTTTTGACGTCACCACCCTTTGCAACCTGAGGTTCATATATATTATATTTCAAAACATTTCAAGTGCGAGCCGGTAGCTCAGTCGGTAGAGTGCCATTCTCAGATCTTCAATCGCGGGGTTGGTGGTTCGAGCCCCAGGTTGTCATCTGCGACATCTTTTTTTCCGTAGAGCGGAGGGGGCGGGGGGAGAGATTGATGTCGACACGTGACTTTTGACGTCACAACCCTTTGCAACCTGACGTTCATATATATTATAAATTCAAATCATTTCAAGTGCTAGCCGGTAGCTCAATCGGTAGAGTGCCATTCTCAGATATTCAATCGCGGGGTTAGTGGTTCGAGCCCCAGGTTGTCATCTGCGACATTTATTTGTTTTTCGACAGAGGGGTCGGGGTGAGGGATTGATGACGACACGTGACTTTTGACGTCACCACCCTTTGCAACCTGAGGTTCATATATATTATAAATTCAAAACATTTCAAGTGCGAGCCGGTAGCTCAGTCGGTAGAGTGCCATTCTCAGATCTTCAATCGCGGGGTTGGTGGTTCGAGCACCAGGTTGTCAT
>CM057143.1:3542090-3617090 GCA_029964075.1 Patiria pectinifera | reverse complement strand
TCATGGACACATGGACCCTACAGCGAGGATACCCGCTAATCACGCTGACAAGATCGACAGACGGAAAGGAAATAGCGGCAACTCAAAAGATCTTCCTTCAACTAGATGCGACACTTGAAAAGGAAGAATTTGGAAATCTTGGGTAAGAGCAGTGTCATTGGTTTATTTCTCTCTAGTTTTAAGTATCCAAGACAACACTTGGAATAACAATAGTTGCCAAGCTCCATTTTCATTTAGTGTAAACAATCCAGCGGCGTAGCCAACGTTCTTATCCTAGGGAAGTGGGGAGGAGTAGGGGCAGCTGGATGCTACAGTGGAGGGAAGCCCAAATTCATGCGTGCTTAAAGACACAGGGATTTATTTTCACCGGTCACCCGACCTCCGTAAAATCGAAGTGGGGGGGGGGGCAATAGCAGACAATAGCTGGCGCTATGCGCTTTCCACGGGACGTGAAAATAAACAGCCAATCGCGAAAAATAGGGTTTTCGTGCAAAATAAAAAGGACTTGAAGAAAAGGGCACTTTATGTTAAACCCGCTAATCGTGGTAACTTATAAGACTGTGCTTTTTGCCAAATTTCCAGTGGGGGGATGGGGGTCATGAGCTTCTTAAAATTTACTTTCTAAAAATTCGTCTCCTCGCCGAATCATTTGGGGGGGGGGGCATGGGCACAGAGTGGCGTCCGCATATACTGCATTCTTTGCCAATGGTTACTTCTGAATGTATCAATAGGTACATGACCAAACGTAATGTTCTTACCTGTAATCTTCCATATCTTGAAAATATTCTCCAAGTATTTCGGATGTTGCAGAATTGTAAGGACAGCTAAACACGTCCTCTTGAGCACCACACAATCATTTGCTTTCGAAAGTAATATAGGGGAGCTGTATCCGCCGCGGACGTTCAGGCTTGCCGTCAAATGGAGCGGTTATCCTGGGGAACTTCCGTTCGTCCGAGGCTTGACGAATAAGCTGCATACGCGATGAACTTAGACATTGGTTCTTTGGACAGCAGAAATGAATGCACCATTCTTCCTTCAGCACGTTTTTTGCACAGTCAGCTCAAAGCATCAAATAGCCACTCAATGTTAAGAAGTAAGAAAAAAATACACATCCGTTGAAATAAATCCAGACATTATTGCTCCATTTTCCACTCGCATTTTTTTGCCGTATAAGAATTGCCGTATATGGATATAACCGGTGATTAACTCCAAGGTATATTCTTGTCTGCATATTTGTGTGAAAAGTGAACGGATGCGTGTCAAGCAAACAATACCACTGCGGCATTAGGAGAAAGGTGATCAGCGACCCAACACGTGATCATTATTCTTAACCAATCAGCGTCCATGGCGCCCCAAATCACAGGTGCCAAAGACAAAGGCTTTTGACTCGTTGTGCAGGCGCTGGGGCCGCATTGCGTCTTTGCCAAATAAAACCCCTTTTATTACACTAGCATTCCAGACAAACTTGCGCAGAACCAAAATTATCCCTATACATTTCAATAAAGTACAATAATAGGTTCGACGTGTGATGAGACAGGAGGACTTAAAATGCAAACAGTTTTAAACAAAATATACTTTTGCGGTCTATCGGAACTACTCGAAGAGTGCACGACTGTCTTGATTTCAAATGTCATCGCTCTAGTCAATGGAAGCAGAATGCACACGTTCATAAAATAGACTTCTGAAACTTATACGTCTGGTTTTTTTTTTGGTTGACTGAACTCACTCTTGTTATCTTTTGGTTTGGAGAGAGTCTGAAACCTCAATCTGAAATCCTCAATCTGTTTAAAGTAAAAAAATATCGGAATTGTCAATGGTATCGCAAAACCATAAATGAAAAGGAAAACGTTTAGCTTGACATTTTTTTAAAATCGATGTCGCATCTGTTCTTTTGCACTCAAAAGATTGTCTTTTGTTTCTTGTTTATTGACATAGGTACAAATGGTGGGTTCCACTTACCTTCATGTACGCGTCAGGACGCCCTAACCAGTACGATGATCCATTGAGAGTCTGGTTGGACCCAAGTGTTGAGAAAAGTTAGTATAGCACTAATGACCATGAATTATAGAAAAATAAAAGTTGCAAGATTTTTATGATGTGATTATTGCTTGCATACTGCACGCGATTCTGGTGGGTCGGGTTTTTATCTCCTGCCCCAACCCAACTCCCAAAATCTAAGAACATATTATTTTGAAAGTTTGAAGTCATTCTTAATGGTACTTAAATGGCAAATTATAAGTACCAAGGTAACAGGGACAGAAAAAAATGCCACATTTTCAATCCTAAATTTCGAGAATGGTCAATATGGCAGTTAGCCTATATCACTACTGCTGCTAGTCTAGCAAGTGTGTCAATCACTTCTCAAAAGTGGGTGCCGGGGACATACCTTGATCACTGAGAACTAATGCGAAGCGCAAATCCCAAACGGCATGGGGCAGAACATTTTGGATTCTAGACGCTCTGTGGTGCGATCTGAGACAATTTGGGACCAATTTAACCATTATTTTTAAGCAAAAGATCATCACCTCAACATAATTTTCTAGTTTATAGTCATTGAAATCAGCTATTCAGAGCTATAGATTCAAATGTAGGCTATACAATTTTAATTCGGGGACGAACAAAGTGGGAGGACAAACGATATGAAATCCCCCCCCCCCCAACAAACGATATGGTATCTCCCCGTCCCCTAACGATCGGCGCCAATGTAGTCTAGATGCTATAAAGGTGCTAAATAATAATGGTAATAATGTGGAAAGATTTTTATCTTTTCTTTCTAGCGACATTCCAGCTACCGGCTAGTGCGCCAGCCGAAGATTGGTACCTCGCTAATGTCAAGATGACCGGTTACTATCGCGTCAACTACGACGAAACAAACTGGAATCGTCTTATGGCACAAGCCGAGCTTGACACCGAGGTAAACATCATTTATCTTCATGAAATATTGAGTTTAATCCCTTTCTTTAATTTCCCACGTGTCGTTAACAAATATTCATTTTTTTTATGAGCCACTCACACACAATGGATGCGAAGGTCGCAAATGTCCATATCAATTAGTTTTAACGATAAGGTTTTATCAAATAGAGCCCGGCAAAATAATTCAGTTTGACATTTTCCTTAGAAAGAGTTACATTAGCAAGACGCCCTGTTTACGTTTCCAGGACTTTGTATATCAAGAGTGAAGATATGTGTCAAACAGTAAGATAAACAGCTCATTAACATAAATATAATTTGTATTGCTTTATGTATCAAGGCTTTTAGCGAGGAGAATAAATTGGGTCTGCTGTACGATTCCGAGAACCTGGCCAAGGCGGAGGTCATCAGCATGGACATCTACAAGAGTTTCGCCAAAAGTTTCGAGAACAAAACCCTTGAAACCCGGCGAGCTTTGTTGCGTACTTCCTCCTACTTTGACAAGATGCTTGCGGGAAGGAGTCATGACATCAAGAGGCGTTCACTGAGTAATCCCTCTCCAGTTAAGGTGCTTGTTAATTAAACGAAAGTCTCATTTAGAGAACAAGGTCAAAGTTACACAAAATGATGTGGCGCTATAATGGTGTGGTATATAGACTTTGCCACCTGATTTGATTAAACATAATGAAAGGTAACCTTGATGTGGGTCAGATTTCAGTTAGATTCAGTAGAAATAAAATAATTTTAATTTCTAAAATAATTGCTGGAAAAAAATCAGTTTGTTGTTATAATTATTTTGATATTGAATTCAACATTTTTGGGTACCACTTTTATTATGGTCCGTAGCCTATATCCTGAATGTTTCATTCATCACTGTGCCTTCCTTGTTTTCAGCGAACCTTCGTGATAATTACGATATATCCGTTTTTTACCGATCTTTGATCATAGATTGCACCAGTGCCGTAATTAAGGGGGTCATGGGAGAAACGTCGACTCCCCCCCCCCCTTCCTCTTGAGGCCTCCAATTGTGCCAGGGAAGGCTATTGTTGAAAACCCATTGATTGCCCCCCCCCCCCTCCAAAACATGGCACCTAAGTCCCCCAACAACTTCTCACCATGTGCGACCCTGAATTTTAGGCTTTCCTATAACTGTGCATTTTCAAAACAAAAATTTAGCTGATGAACGTCCATGATTATTCGAGCATAACCTATCTCAATTGGTTTAGCTTTGTTACTTTCAGGCTTACATGAAACAGTTAGCGGATCCGCTTTATATGGAATCTGGTTGGGATGAGCATTTTGTGCCAGATTTACCAAGGTAAGTTTTAATATTTGAATATCCCTTTACTAAATCACGACTGTATTCCCTGAACTGAGGCGCGGAAAAAAGTCGTTTTTAGTCCAATTGATAAGCAGATTTTACAAAACCGGGGAAAATGGCACATTTGTTTTAAATCTTCTTATATTGCTTTCAGTGGCAAACATGGCAACGGCCAGTTTGACATCACAGCAACCGCCTGTCGCTATGGTCACGATCATTGCGTCTCCAAGTCTACCACGCTTTTCAAAGAATACATGGGTGATCCTCAACATAACACGTAAGTTCACATCTAATAAATTCTCTCAATCTACACTCTTGGTAAAAACTGAGTGCAAATTTCATCACGGAGCCCTCGCTGACGTCAGGCTTTGTTATGTTATTGTGCGACAATGAAGGTACAAAAAAAATCTTCTCCTTTGTATGCAGGGAGACCTATATTTTGATATGAAACTTGAGAACTTTACAGGGTCAACCTTGCTGAAGAAAAGTCCACTGTTATAATACTCGTTTGTCACAGAATTCCTAAGAACTTCAGGAAGATCGTGTACTGTAACGGCATCCGCTTTGGTGGCGACTCGGAATGGAACTTCGCGAATGGCATGCTACAGACGAGTGGCGACACCTGGGAACGATCGCGATGGATAAGCGCCCTCACGTGTTCTGTGGACCACTCTCGTCTCCAAAGGTAAAACATCTGAAACTTTAAATGTAACTGCGTATCGAGGAACTGCCATGTAACGGATATTCTGTGCACGTTTTGCTATTATTTTATTCAGACACTAGTTTTCAGTGTAACTAAAATGACACTATGACCCACACTAACTTGATGACGTCATGATTTGTTCTGCAGATATCTACAGTCGATGTTCGGCCCAAGTTTCAGTCGAAATGATGCTGCGCTCATGCTTGTGGGCGTGGCCGAAAATCCCGATGGGTACGAGGTGGCTTGGGACTTTGTACGCAACAACTGGGCGGAGGTTCGCAGAATGTAAGAGCAAAATTACTATTCTTTATGCAACCACATTTTCTCCAATTTCATTTTTCACTAGATTTTCAAACTTTCTTTATGAACCCTCATCTAAATATTATTTTAGATGGATTTTTTTTAAGATGAGACTGAAAATGAAGGTCTCATGACTTTGCATGTAGAGGAATTGCAAACAGAACATGAATATGAACATCTCTATCAATTAATTTTAGAATCTTAGGTTATCCAGATTTTGGCTTTGTGTTCTCCAGGTTCAAAAGGAACCACCAAATGTTATGTGATGTGCTTGAGGAGATAACATCTCACTTCAAAACTAATGAGCAACTTCAGGAGGTAAGAAACAAAAGAACAAAGTTTCCAACACAATCGGATTTTTTTTTTACACACACTTTTGAAATGTGGGTGGCATCGCCATGTTTGATACGATTAAATCGGTTGTAGTCCTTAATATGAACAATTTTCTCACAATTTCATACCAAAGGAATGAAATGAATCTGAACCCCAGAGTAATTCCAAACGAATTGTCTTATAATGATGACACTCTGATACTTGGTGAGTGGGATAACCATTGATGTCTGATCTCCAAAAACATTTTGGACAAGCATCTTAACTGTATGACACATCTTAAAGTCGCCAAGGCTGCGTACTGAACCCGTCAGACCTCCCAACTGCCATTCTCTTTCCAGCTGGCGATTTTTAAAGTTTATTCCATTATTTTTTTTCGTAGCTGCTGGATTTTGGAAAGGAAAGCGACCTCGGCTCTCTGAAGACCGCTTACGACTCCGCTGTTGTGTCGACTAAGGTGAACATCCGATGGGTGGCCAACAAAGCAGCCGACATGGAGCGGTGGATTGCCACAAGAGTCCAATGAGATGGGACGGGGATGGTGGTGAAGTATGGAACGCCAAAGCTGCCTTCAGTAGAGACTCGTTTCGTCGGACTCATCAATGATCAATTTGCAGAATGGAATGATTAATTTGTCGAATGGGATGATGACGAATCGAGTGATATGAACTATTGAGGGCAGGTTTGGGCGTTCCATGGTGATCATGATGACGAGAATGATGGGGGAATAAAATGTTGATTGTAATCGTGCGCTGCATGAGAAAAAGGAGAGAGTGGTAGTGAAGTAGGTACAAGTATTCAAGTCATCCAATTTCGAGTCAAGTGAACAGTTATTATTCAGTTAAAGTCGGTTAAAGTGTGACAAAGCACTCCTCTGTTTGTCATTGTTCACCCCTTGTGATTTGAGTTGTGATTTGACGTGGCAACTGACATTTTCACTTTTAATGGTCTTAACTACAATGAATCTCCGCAAAAAAATGATTTTGCTTACATTCCGTCGAGTAATATTGTATACTACTTGATTCAGAGAAAAAAGTTCATGCCACTGTCTAAAACGTAATTAGGAGTGAAACAAGAAAATATTTCCTCCATTTTTACACTTGATTATGATGAGTGTTATTGTTTATTGTGGTGAATGAATACGGTTTGCGTTTAATGGTGTATTTTTAATAAATTTGGGGAAAGGATGATGTAGATTAGTGAGAGGTCCCCACGATGCAAATCGACCATTAGGATAGGTTGGTTTAAGTTACCAATGCAATAAAAAGCCAGTATCTTCTTTTCAGAATTTCTTTCTGCAAATGTTTCAGATTTTGAAAATTGTTCAACGGGGAGATCTTTACCATCAGCACTCTTTACCAGTTATGAATATATTATTTAACGTACCATTAGGGAGACATCTTATCGTTATAGTTTCGAAAATAGGGAGACACCGGTCATTAGAGAGACACAGTCATAACTGTCTCCCTAATGGCACAGCCCCCTTTTAGAGGCAAACTTTTGCTGTCACAATTAGGTTATATTTGTTGCTCGTGGTCTAATTAGTAAAAATACCGAAATTCGTGGAAAAAGGACAAGGGAAAATTGGGTTAGGCCACATTTAAGTTGGGGAAAAAATGTGTGCACAAGTCTATGGGAGAGTCTCCCTATTCACCCATTCCCGGTTATTATATTATATATCTCTTCGTTACTTTCTTGCGCTAATAAGTGAATAGAACATTTCGAAATCTGTATAAAAAAGGTATATTAACTTAAGAGATTTAATACGCACAAAATTAGTATGAACAATAAGCAACGGCATTATGCAATAGTGCACGTAACTGTTAATCGAAAAACCAAGTAGTTTGGGATATTGAATGTCCAAATAATGAAGTACTAACATGATTGTTTGTAGATGGATTATACAGTAAACTTATTATTAGATGTTTTTTTGTGTGTGCCCGTCTTTAGTTGGCGTCATTTTAGGAATGTGTTTACCTATTATTAGCTATAATCATCACTTCCATAGAGTATTATAGCTTGTAAGTAATTAACATGTGAAAACAAGTTCACGTAATTGGATATTTCGTATTATAGACGCCTTGCAGCTGACGTCACATCCGGCTGGTCTTTTTGCTCATCTGTAATACGCACGAATAGACGCATTGTTCTTTCATTGTCAATGGATTTGCATAACAGAACCCGTCCTCCGTGAGGGCGCACTGCGCATGTGGTTATTAGTCCCACGGAGAAAGTAGGCACTGCGAAATTGTATTTAATGTAGTAAATACTGGTT
This sequence comes from Patiria pectinifera, assembly GCA_029964075.1. Classification (NCBI taxonomy): domain Eukaryota; kingdom Metazoa; phylum Echinodermata; class Asteroidea; order Valvatida; family Asterinidae; genus Patiria; species Patiria pectinifera. The sequence goes on along the minus strand of CM057143.1, from coordinate 3,609,251 downwards.
TTAATTTGCAATGTACAAGTTGTTGATAGTGAACAAACAATTAATCAACAAATCAATCAAGACACCACTGATATTTTTACAATGAGTTTGTAAACTTTATTTGTTAGACATTACACTGCATTGTTCTGTTCAGCCTCTGCAAACCACACATCGTAAACCAGTCCTTTTTTTTAAATAATCAAATGTAAACGTAACTCAATCAGGCTAATTAAATCCATATAATTAATGTTAAAACTTTTTCAGAGAAGTTTGCATTTTTTCTTGAAACTGACCAAACGTCGGCAATCGTCTCTTCGGGTTTTAATACCTTCAAGTGAATAACTCAGTGCACTTCGTGACAAGAACGCGTACGTAATTTTACGCTTGAGTTGACATCTTGCGCATTCATGATCACTGCTCTCTTAATATTAAACTCTGAAAAAAATGAGTCTGAAGTGATAAAACATATCCAATAACCAAAAATCTCTATTTAATATAAAACCACTCCAAAAGAGTGAATCTCTATATAAAAAATCAAAAAAAGTGAAATCTCTATAAAAAACAAAAAAAAAAAAAAAAACCCCAAAAAAAAAAACAAAAAACTCAACCAGTATTTTTTCCACTCTTTCGAGGAGCCACATAAGGGACAACTCTTCCCTTATATGGCTCCTCGAAAGAGTGGAAATTTCACTTGTTTGGAGTGGTTTTAACTTCTTTGGAGTGGTTTTTATACGAGATTCACTCCATTGAAGTGGTTTTTATAAGGAAATCACTCTTTTGGAGAGCGACATTTTCACTCTTTTACATTTAGGGAGTGAATTTACAAAACAGAAAAGAATGCCGCTGATTGCAAGAGAGACGTCCATTTTAACTAATTTCAGATCTGACAGCAAAAAGAAAAAAGAAAAAAAGAATGAGCACAGTAACGAGTGTCAAATATCCGAGGGAAAATCCGATATTTTTGTTCCAAAATCAAAGGAATGCCATAAAAAATAATTTAATTGAACTTAATAAATCGCATGTGAGAAATTTAAATTACTTTACCATTCCAAGTGAAATGTTTAATCAAAAAGTACTATTTTCGCTGCAATTGAAACAGGTAATGTTACAAGTCCCGTTTCCGACCCTGCTAGTCTATGTAAAACAGTCACTTAGTTTGAACAAAATGTTCATCATTAAATTAGACTATTGAAAAACTTAAACGAAAAAGAACAATCAAATTAACCAATTATTTCCTTGCTGATGAAATCCAACCTACACCATCATTTCAGTATTATTAGTACGAGAAAATATTGTAAATAAACGTCACTTCCACCAAGTTGCACTGCGGACCAAAATTCATCCCTAGCCATAAACTTCACTCTTCAAAATCTTTATCACAAATGGCTTTTTGAATGTATAATTAATGACCACAATGTAGCCGAGGATCCTTTGAGATAAAAAAAACCGAATAAACTGTCTGTCTGACTTTGATGAAAACCCCCCATGCACACGATCAAGTCCTGACATCCCAACCCACACGTTGCACCAAGACTTGAGGCCTACATTGGAGAGGCTAAAATAAGCACCATAGCAGCCTAGCAGACACAAGTCTGACATATACTCTACATTTGTTCAGCTTTTGCATTAGCAGAGAAATATGTGTCAGTCCGATATGTGTCACTTTATGAACAATACGATAATCTGTCCTTGTTCAGAAATACTTGATATGAATATAAAATGCAGCACCAGATATTGACTGAAGTGTAATAATAATTAAAAAACGGGAAGTTACAAACATATCTTACGAACTCTACCCACCCAAAACAAACTTTCCACTCCTATTTAACCATCAAAGTACCTTAAAATACCTCTACCGTAAATTGTAAATGGCATTAGCAAAAATAAAAACCCTTATACCACAACAAGCTGCTAGATAAATCCATTTGACAAACACATCCCCCAACAAAATATCCACATCTAAATAAAAGCAAATTGCATTGACAGGTAAAATGTCCAATCTCAACATCAAAAAGAAAATTTAGTGCAAAACAAATTGTTCAGAAACAACTCGAGACATTTGGAAGATCAAAACATTTACCTTTGGTTTATAGCCTATTAAAACGCTTTTTGATCTGAAAACTGTTGTGGGAATTTTATAAGCAAAAGAATTTTTTTACTTTACTATCCACTCATTATTTCAGTTAGTAAGATCTAGTGTGTATAGCTGTAGTGTGTCTCTGTGATCGTTATGCAATAACAAATATAATCAAATGGTTTAATATCCGCCAATTCACCTTCACAGAAATCCAACAAATATCTAATATAGCAAGCATAAATTCCATTTTAGTGGTACATTAGTGGGGAGGGGGATTCGGGCAAGACGATCGTCTTACAACGAAAACTCAACATTTTGAATCTTTTAACACTTTCCCCCGATTTATGGAATTTTATTTGTTAATGGCAATAAAACATCCCGGTGTTTAATATTAATTATTCTAATGTTTTTGTTTTCTTTTTGAAAGTGAGGTGTCAATATATCTCCCTCCTCGACACGTGATATGCCAAGACTCCACTCTTTGCTGTAGTTAAAATAATGAAAACCTCTTACCATGAAATAAAAACCACAAAACGACAATACTCTGAAATATACTTTAAAATTTAAAACCCAGTAACTTCTTATACACCAAACACCCATACAATCTACAAAACGTGATATATCAATATTTAAAAACAACACACTTTAGTTATCCTTTTAAAGAAGACGCGTCATACGCCTTTTACAGCTGTCTTCATGGTTGACAATGCATATGTACTCCTGTTGTGAGCTTTTAATCTCCTCTTAAAATAACCTCCATATAAATACCAGAATACTATGACTAAAATCTGGCGTAAAAATATACTTCAAGTCCATATAATACAGTAAATCGAGTCCGACAACAAGAGACAGCCGGCCTCTTCTTGTGTTGTCCAAATGTGCATAACTTTCCAGTGAGGAATGCCCACTTTGAAAACACTTTAAAATACTTGTGAAGTTGTGAGCTGTGCAAAAGAGCCACTTAATACTGTATGCAACTTGTCAGCCAATTATACATTATTTGGATACAGAAGAGTGTGTTTATTGGCCTACCGTGAAACAAACCTCTTTTGTGAGTTTGTGAAGTTCTGAAAAGGGAAAGAATGTGCGCAAAGTCGATGAAGAGTCAAGAAAACATGTATTTACTAACAAAATTGGAAATGTTTCTCAGTCCCAGATACATGTCTTTTCAACAGTTTTGCAATGAATGACCTTCATTGAGATGATAAATGAAGAAAAAAGTGGCGTCAGGTTGCAACATTTTTCTCCCTGAAAGAAATGTGGAAACTCAACGTTTCTGACAGTATACTCAGCCTGTTGTCAGTTCCTCTTATTGCTCTCTTCATTACGCAAACCTCCAAATCTTATACAAGCTTTTTCACTACTTTTGAGAGCTCCATAAACGGGGCAACCTGCTTGCGCGTACTTATTTCCATGTGCGTATACCAAGAAGTACGCACAACATATTCTATTCTGGATGTGCACAAAGCCATGGTGTCTTCGCGTGAGCGTCAGGCGTCGTCGGCAATGCGTCCAAATGTCTCTCCCAGTGGTCTCCCCCAACTCTCTCTTTCTTACCGTTGAGGGGGTACTTGAGCACATAGCCCATGAATTTCTGCTGGGAGCCAAGTTACATGCATGCATGGAGTCCACAGAACAGACTGTTCAAAAACAGCAGATTGCACTGTGTCGCCTTCTCATGATAGTCAGTTTAGGAATAATTGAGCATGTGTGCTCACTAACTAGTACGCCATTAGGCGTTCTTTGTCATTTGTGTGGTTGAGGGGGCTCTGCATCACTTCCACATCAAATGATATTTTTAATGATATTCAAGGCACAGTGTTGGCAGGCAAGCTGTGTGGTCTAAGATTTAGCCATTCCAATGAAATAAGAAGTAAAGTATTTTGGTTCCATGTTTTAAATTTCACAAAATCGCAAATAATCTGTGAAAAAAAGTGCTAGCAGACTTGTTAAACACAAAGAAGTCCAACCCTGTTTAAGAAAATATGAATACTGTTACAAAATGTCCAAGATGTGCATGAAATTACATTTACACGAACTACACTGTTCTCCCAATAAATACTAACCAGCCTCAATAAATTTTACTTCGTTAAAAACATTAATTCGTTAATTATCCATAAACCTTCCTACCTCTTTTGGGAAGACAATGCACCATGAATCCCTGTCTATTAGAAAAGGGAAGATCTCCGTTATGCAAGTAAAATGTACGGCCACTGGTCTATCTTAAGGTCATTGACCTTTGACCTATGATGTGTTGGTTACTTATCTTCTGAAGCAAGAGGAGCATCCTTGCCAATCTTGAAGTTATTGAAGACACTAGGCGAGGACGATACTGGGAAGATCTAATCTGAATCAACAGGCTTCAAAATGTACCTGGTAAGATAAGCAAGAGAGAAAATCTCTGAGAGACAATTCTAGAAGGAAAAAAAACAGGAACAGCAAACCAGGGTAAAAATAACCCAGATTTTCTTTCATTTCGTATATTCTAACCTGAATATTTATGTTTCAATTACGTGTGATCTTGGTGTTACTTAATAAGTGAGTAAAATTTATTTTGTTCCATGGCTTTCCATGATGCTTTTAAATTCCAGGATCTTCCAGGATTTTCCATGACTGTGGGAAACCCTGTCTAACACTTGAGCACTTGGGCTTGTGATTTCACTCGATGGGGGCACAAGCTTTTCAGATTAATTAAAACAAACAGTGATTCCAAAGATTCGTACAGTAAAAAAAGCTTGTTTGAAGCACCGATAGGGATGTGACCTTACCATTCTGTTGTCGCTTTGCTCAGGTCCAACTCCCCAAGATGAATCTCAATCTGGTTACAGGAATATAACAAATCACTTGTTTAAAAAACAAGGAAAGAAAGTCGAAAAGAAACCAAGCAAACACACAAATGTAATTTCAAGAAAATAAATGTGTATCAACGATGTTCATAAATGGGATCAACTATTTAATCATGGCCAAGTAAAGGCAGAAAAACAGCATAGGTGTTTTATTCTTGACAGCTTAGGCATTCGAATTGGTAAGAAATTTTGTTGATATTTTTTGACAATGGAGCAACAATCAAGTCATCGAATAGTCCACTGCCTAATAATAGGGTGGGATCGAGAGATGTTGAATTCATTATAAAATTCATTACTGGAGGATCGTTTGCTAAAAAAATCTCATCTGACCAATCATAGGGTCCAACAGAAACACAACTTATGCCAAAGTCACATTTGTTCAATGGCCGTAGCTTATTGGCAGTGACTTTACTCAAGAAAACTAACCTGACCAATCACAGGGTCCGACAGAGAGATGAACCGGGAGCTATCTTTTACCATGACTTGCAGCGCCCGAGCACTGACCTCCTCTGCTCCAATCATATACTCCAGTCTGTGGGCGATAAAGTTCAAAATGAGGAGCTGAGATAAATCTCAGGTTTTTTCAAAATCTTTTAACCTTTGCTCTACGAGAACCTAAACTTGGTTAGTCCCTGTACCATTTCCACTCCCCCACCTCCCCCACTCCCTCACCTCCCCCCCTCCCCCTAATCTTTGCCATTTACTAACGCATAATCCTGCGACCGTCAATGCTATAAAGGTGGCATCATGCTCACGCATATGTTACATGCTTTTTAACTTTTTAACCCCTATTGGTTCCATAAATATGGAGTCCAAGTTTTTTCTTCCCCTTTTACATAAAATTGTGTAAATTCAGGACACATTCTGTAATGCTTTCTATCTCCAAAACAAATTTAAAAAAATAGTTTAAAGTCAATTTTAATGATACTTGTTCGGCAAATTACACAGGTCAGGTGTAACAGGTACACAGAAACTGTCACACTTTTGGACCCCAAATTTGTGTATGTGAGCGTTTTGCCAACTCGTTAAATGGCTTCTAATTTTGGCCATCAAGGTAACTCTTCATGCCTTACGTTTCGTCATAGACTGGCTCATGTGTGTCCTTCACCTCCTTGGTCTTACGTTTGCTGGCTTTCGACTTATCAGGAAGCAGGTATGTTCTGACGTACGTGTCGGGCGGATCATCAGAACCACGACGCTTGATGTCTCTGCAGGAATAAACACAGTGCAAAAGATCGGATAAACCAGAGAGTATTTACACTACAAACCCTTCTAGGTTTGCTTAAGAAATATGTGTGCCTTCCAAAACACGGCAGGGTTTTGGAGCGTTACAAATAAAGGATTCTAATTTGACGATAGGATAGATATAGTATTTCAATGGTTGACTTCACAGTCTTTGGTATTCGACCAAATGATTGAAAATACAATATTAATACACAGACCTACCAAGGGTCATGCCTCTGGCGTGTGTCACACGCCAGAGAGTCAATTCACACACTCATCGCCAGACAATCGTAATCACATGCCTCACACTAAATCATGAGACTAAACTTTTCGGGGTTGTTTTCGTGTTTGGTTAAGTATTTTGTTGACTTTGGTTATGCGCAAAGATCGTATAGTGGTTCTGTGTGAATGACAGTGGTGTTCAATCAGACATATTTCTGGCTTTGGTTGCAAACACAACAAGAGACACCCTCAGCATCTCCGCCAGCCAAAGTTACATTATGATGGCCTATGGCGCTCGCACTGTCACACTCCCAGCTTTTGTGTGATCTTGGCATCTCTGAATACACCACATGAATTGTTTTGTTCCCAGGAATGAGGGCAAAAAAACATGGTTTGGCACTTACACTCCTTTGTGAACAACTATTATCAGTCGATTTCTGGGTGTGCTGTACCTAAGAGTCATCTGCAGCTTGCCTAGTGGGGCATCTTCTGTGTCCCTGTAAGAAAAGTTTAAGTCGTTGTCAACCCAAAGTAACAGTTTCAGCAAGATCAAAAAGATCCTCAGCCATTCTTGCATAGAGTCCATGGTCATGTCAAGTGATTCTCCATTCCCAAAACATCTGCGTCCCACTTCAAGAAACCGCTCATTTTTACCATTAACCAGTTAACGCCAGGATTATTTTGACAAGCACGGAATGAGGCACGGGATTACTTTTCACTCGACCTCAGGCCAAGCGGGTTGAAGCCATCACCCTCAGGCAGCACGCTCATATTTCCAGCCTCACTCACTGCGAGCGGTTTGCCGACAGATATTTTCCGGCCTCTCTCGTTACATGTTTACCCGTCATTCGTTCCGAATACCGCAAAACCTTTGCATGTATACACGTCATCTGACGCGAACTGGTTAAGTTGTGTAAGACAGTAGGTTTCTTTCTTCAAACGGTATGTGTCATGAAGTTGAAATCAACAGGGCTTGCTCAATGACGGCCATCTCTGTAGGAGTACTGCAACTGCATATTTTACGCGATCAAGCCCGCATTGCGCATTGTTAAAAATGTTCCAAACACGAGCGCTTGTTGCTAAAAATGTGTACGAAATACGACGCAACCGATGCGCGTTATGCAAGTTGATGCTCAAAATGCTGATGCACGTGGATGGTCTGTAGGAAATGACGTCATTTGAACGAGACCTACTGATGAACAAAATTGCCAAAAGCTGGACATGAACATGGCGCATACTCACTTTGAGTGCTGCACCAGTCTTTTCCTCAGCTCCGTCTCGCTGACCGGCTGCGCCTGTTCAGGGTTGGACGACACCGACATGGTGTCCGGCTGACTGGGTTTGGTCAGCGAGTCACCCTGGGGTCCTGCTGGGATGGGTTCGTCCACCGAGCTCTCCCTGAAGACGGCGGCGGTCTCTCGTGTGGGTTTCAGCTCTGGGCTGTCAGTGTTTGCATCATCAACGTCCACACTCGATTCAGACATCTGTAACAGAGGTTGAATTAAGAAAACTTAACAACAACAAATATTACAAAAACAATGGACTGTTTTTATTTCAAATTTTTTTTTTCTTCATATTTTCACAATGAGCTGGATGTGACTTTCCTATTGGATTCTGCATAGGTCATGTAGGTGTAAGAGTACAAGGCCCTCTAATGCCATTCAGTTCAATCCGGTCAGTAAGCAGTTTGCAAACAACTTTGTATTTCTCAAGCAAAATTAAAAATAAAGTACAAATGGAAACTAACTAGATGCACTTGAGGTTTCAATTTTACAAAGAATCTTAGAGGGCATTAAAACCCTAAGACTCTAGGGGTTGATGCCTAATACCGGATCATGATGGTCATAGAAATTAATCCATCAGGTCAAGTTTGTTCGTTAAGTTTAACCACTGAAGGAATTCTAAGTTTGGTTCTTTTGAATATCGTTACTATTTTTTTTAAAATCAATATATTCAGTTTCCTTTACTTACCAAAACAGCTCTTGGATTGGTTACCTTGAGGGTCTTTTTACGCTCCAGTCCCTAGAAGACAAATGTAAGCCCCCAAAAATGTATGCATTAGTGCCGTTTATTGCTATTGCCCATCTTTGCTAAGCTCATCCTCTTAACAGGACTGGAAGCACAATTGTACTAAAGACAAAAATCTACCACGAAAAATATATTTGAAAGTAGACTGTGCATTTGATACCAAATTCCAAAAGTAAAATCCCACAAGGACATCCCATATCTCATAATTATGGTGTTTTGCAACTGTGGCAATGAATTTGGACTCAATTATCAGTTTTCGTAAGTCAAAACGGAAACCCTGAACACTAATAAGTTGACTTAGTTGGTCTCTGAAACTTGAAACAATTCACCTGAACTAAGGGGTAGGTCATTCCATAAATGTTTGGGTCCAAGTGTGATATTTTTGTGTCCCTGTTACATCTGACCTGTAAAATTCACCATGCCAGTATCATTAAAATTGACTGCAAACTATTTTTGGTTTGGCAGGTACTTTGCTTTTACATAATAACTTTTGGAGACAAAAAGGCATTCCAAAGAAGTGTCCTGAATTTACCAACAAAAATCTTATATCAGATGTTACAGGGACACACACACAAAATTGGACCCCACATTTATGGACTGACCAAGGTCTGAGATCTTGACCCTGGCGGGGTCAGGTTATGTGTACCCCTCAAGCTTACCCTGAGACACATCTTGAGGGTGACTACGCTACGAGGCCCTGAGCCATCCAGCTTAAACGGCTGCTCCAAGGCCAGATTGGGAGCCAGAAGCAGCCTCTTAATGGGTAGCATCAGGAGGCCTATGCAGCGATCCTTCCTGCTATCCATCACCTGAGGGGGGAAAGGGGGGAAGGGGGGGCGAAGGGGGAAAAGGTATTCAGGTTTTTATTACTAATAAATAATTACTTTTATTATTACAACTGTAAATGATACCATGTGGAAGACACTTTAGTGTCAAAGTTATACCTTTGGGAGACATGTTGAATTAGGGAGACATTTCAATGTTTTCCTAAGACCCTATTTATAGGAAAAATTTTAATGTCGGAAATAGGCTAGATCGATTGGTCATGGTCCAATTAGTAAAATTACCAAAATTTTTGGGGGTAGGAAAAGGTAAAATTGGGGTTAGGGTTCAGGAAAGTCGGAAACAATTTTGTGCACAAGTCTATGGGAAAGTCTCACTAATGGTATATTTTTCGGTTATATTATTAATAGTATTATTTCATTTCTGGTATGAAATCAAGCATTCCTCAAAGATCGCCGATGCTACTCTCGTTCGCAAGCCTGAACAATTTAAAAAGGTAAATTCTTGGAAAAAGATTTACCTCTACTTTCAGGTTCTGCAGACTCGGGCTCTGGACCAGGAAATTAAAGACCTCCTCCCACACAGGAGAAACTGTCTCACTCTGAACCTAAGACGGATTGAAGAAACAACGCCAGATTTTTCATTACAAAGGAAAAATAAACTAATTTATTTTTGATGGCCAACTGTATTCTCATGAATAACAAATCAATCACAAGTGGGTTCATAAGCAACGGGGGTGGACAGTGGACAACGGAATGCCTTTATTGCAGTTGATTTTGAGTAGCTTATGACTGAAGTTGTTAGTTTAAGAGTATTTGGTGTATAATTTTCATTGTTTACAGCATGTGCATTGAGCCCTAGTCATTCATATTCCGGGGTACGGGTCCGAGTACGAGTACTCGATTTCTTGAACACTTGTTTTCTCGCACACGCATTTTCTGGCACAATTGGTTTCTTCCAAAACTAATCCAAAAAAACAAAATAACAAAAAAACAAAATAACAAAAAAAACAAAAAAAATTTCATTAACTTGGCTCAATGCACATGCACGCTCAGGTGCCCGTTCCTTACAAGCTTTGCTTCTTTATGGGCCCCTCCGCAGTACCATTCATACTTATTATTTGCTTACCTTCGACTTTATCAGAAATGTTTTTCTGCTATTCTCTATAAGATTCACATTTATAAATTCTTTTGGGGGTAGGGTGATATAATTAATTTTTTTCACCGACGTTTACACACTGTATACTCACTGAGGTAACACACTGAGTATACAGTGTTTAAACGTCGGTGAAGGGCAAAACCTAATTTGAAGATTCTCATTGTCATTGATATTTTGGTACTGTGGAAATAAACTGAACTGAACTTAATGTGAGACTGGACCACTTGTGATTGACTTGTGATGACTTGAAATAACTCTGTAATTCAACTCAACTGTGTAATTCAACTGTGATTGGGTACAATAGATGGCATAAGAAGAGAGAGGCAAATACCTTGAATGAGAAGAAAATGTTTAATACAGTGAACTGTGACTAACTTGGCTGGTTTTACTGTCTCGTCCGACGGTCATTGTGACGTAAGGATGCGGCAAAGATGAGGCACGACTGGAGATCTGAGCAAAAGAAGATGAGAGATACAACAAAGCTAGAAAATCTGTGAATTTGTCATTTGAGCTCCCCCCCCAAAAAAAAATCTATTTTGTTACCTCACTTAGATGAAAATAACCAAAATGGTCCACCATATAAGAATCCAGTGTTGAACAGTAGACATATCCCAACAGTTTTCCTACACACTAATCCTTGCACTGACTACATAAAGAGAAGAATAATTTTGGAAAGGCAAATGCAAACATAAGGTTGGCTAGCATTGCATGTTCGCAATGAAGAAATTCTTGTTTTAGATTTTTGTTATGTCTTTATTTTTCAGTTAGTGAAAACATTTGACAGATCCAACTGACTTCCATTGTGTAAGATTGGTTCGAGAGCCACCAACTCAAAAGATGATTCTGGTAACCTATAAGACTCATTTTGTTGAGTTGGGCCACATCTAGGATTCTTACCGGAAGGTCCTTAGCCGAGTCCAGCTTGACAATCAAGATGGCTGCCGACATGGACGTGTCATCTTCATCACTGTCCTCGTCTTCATCTTCCTCCTTGTTCCTCGCATTCATGTCCATGCGCTGAACTCACAAAAATACAATACAAGATGTGGTTACTATGGCAACGAGAACAAGTCTCCAGGAGATGAGTAACTTCTCTTACACTCAAGTCAAGAAATGTCGAGATGTACTTTCCATGGGATTCTAACTTGATATAAACTTCAATGCCTCATTGATGTTCAAAAATAGGACATAACCATCTGAACTTTGACTTGCACTATGAATACATGAGTACATGCTCATCAGAGACACTCCGTAACAAGGAATCAAATTTTAGTTGGAAAGTAGAGCAAAATCTGTCAATAAAAACCCAACCTCAAATACAACGTCTGCAATTACTGACTAAATGTCACGCCAAGGACACTATGTCACTGCATCAATAGTATTTGATCACTCTTTCAAACTATGTCACCAAACCAAATTCTATGTAAATTTGCAGTCCGGTCTTTTGACAAAATCGAATTTTTTTTTTTTATTTTTTTTTCCCCCCTTGCGATTTTTCACAAGTGCATCCTTAAAATAGAAACGAGACACTGTTCCCATCCAATGCATTCAGAAGGTGTAAATGAATACCAGTGAATTTGATGATGGAGAAGGTGCTGTGTGCATAGATCTTGAAGTGTGCCTCAGGAGCAGAACTTCATTCCATGTGATACCTTAGATGTCGCTGCGTCCAAATTATCTGATTGCAGCCAACAGGAATATACATGTGGATTCAGACGGATCCACAGGCGCATGTGTTATTTCCAGCCGTAGGTAAATAATTTGGAAGCAGTTTGACCCCAACCTCGTCCCCAGGGTGTCGAGCAGTACGCCCCCACCACTACCTGCTCTCTCACCCTGGTATTGGATCATTTGCATGTGCAAGATTTTTGAACACGCATGCAAATGAGAAATAGTCTGGTGCCAGCCTGTGCGATACATTTGCGTTGTTTTTGTATGCAGTGTCTGGAGTAAAACAGAATCAATTCGTCGCAGCGCGAGCATGGCGTGAGTGATGAAAACACGATTTTATTTTAATTAAACTGTTGCGATCTTAACGAGACAACATGCAATTTCACATTTCATATTAATATTAACAAATTGGAAAGGAAATTCATATTTTCGAGAAGGCCTAAACGAATGATCGCGAAAACACGTACTGCTCGTTGTTAATAACACCACCATGTACACGATATATAATCCATTTCTAGCCAATTGCGGTATCGAATCAGGATACAGGAAGAAAGTTTGCTATCCAGGGCTTACTATTGGAAACGAGGTTGGAAATAAAGTAAGCACTGGGGACGAGGTTAGTTTGACCCCATCAAAATCTGTTGCCAACCTAGGGTTGTGATTCTGAACAAGCCATACGCAAAGTACACTTGTAGGGTTGTGCATTTACAGGTAGTAAGGGAACCGGGTATCCGTTTGAAAAAAACCACGGGTACCCAGATACCCTTTAAGAAACCCAAACCCAAAATTTATACCTTGGAAGGTTTTGTTCAGATTGTTCTAAAAATCAAGGTGCGCGCGATAATACTATGCGATAATACTACCACATCGGCGCGTCAATGCAGCAACTCATGTGTGTACGGTGAGCTTTATAGCTTTATAGTGAAAACTGCACTTTTCGTGACATCTGTTTTGATTTTCCATGTGGCCTGGTTTTCACTTTCAAATTTCTTAAATTGATCAAAAATTTATTAACATTAAGTGAATTTTTACATGTTTCAAAATGTTTCAATGCATGCAAGAGAGTGGGGCAGACTTACAAAACGGATTGAAAACAATTAATGCCTTAAAAAGTAACAAACTTGGAATGTGCATCTTATGTCCGGCCAAACCCCATGGAAACTATTTAAACAAGATTGTGTCATCTGGTGGTTGCCATGGTAACATGCATCCCTACCTCCTCCATTTCCTCGTCATGTTCCTCTTGGAGTTCCTCCTCAAGCTATGCGCATCAGGCAACGGGAATTTATCAATCATTTATTAAAGACTTTAAGCACATTACAGGCTGCCAATTATGGCAATGGAACTCCAAAAATCCAATCAGATTTGAAGTGTTAAGAAAGAGATGTTGTGTCTCTAAGTTTTTTTTCAAACTAAGTTGAAAATCCTCAAAAACTGCTGTGAACAATCGAACCTGCAATGCAAAAGTAGTGAACCAGGTTGATGTTGTAATTTTTTCCCTTCTCTGAAAGATTCTGCTAATATTTGCAGCAGATTCTGTTTGCGTTTGCAGTCGATCCGTCACCATTTTTTGTCGAGGCTGGCTGATGCTTATATCATTCATAGTGAATTCAATGGGATAAATCTTTCAGGGACTCGCCTGTGTTTACCTCATAGATGGCCTTGGTGGAGTCCGTCAGCGTCAGCCAAGTTAGTTCCAGGTGAAGATCCCCCTGTTTGATTTCTTGCAAGGGAAGCCACTAAAAAAATCAAACACCACAAAACAAACATTCCATAGAAATAAGAAAGGTAAATAGCTCAAAACTGTGTAGCCACAAGATAGAACCTGTGTCTACAAAGTTTGGGGCACACACCTCAGCCGTTCCCTCCTGCACTGCAGGGCTAATGATTTCCCACGGCAAGGGTATCCTTTAACAGATACAAAATATCAACATCAGAAACAAGAAATTTGAGCCACAAACGGACAAAGTTTAAAATGGTATATTTTGGCACACACTGCAAAAATAATGGAGAATTTAACCCCTTGTCATGTAGAAAAAACATTCTAGCATGTAGCAATCTGTTTGATTTTTCAAGTCTTAAATTTTTTTCTTTGTCTTTTTGTTACAATACTCACAGCGTCCAGATGTCCCGCATCAGCCACATGTCGCACATTCAGGCTCAACCTGCAAGAAGATAAAAACTCTGTGATTCAGAAGGTGTGATTTCACGCTTTGATGAATTAAAAGAAAACTATTATAGTCTCCATATACCAAGTAAAACTAAAACGTGCACCTAAAAATCAAAACACACACACAAAATGAAATGAAACATTAATATTATTTACGTTCCAAGGGCGTCATCTTTTCCTGGTCCTTCGTCTCTGTCCCAGACGTCAATGTCCAGCGTCTGGCCGTGGCTTTGGTACACAATGGCCTAAAAAGGAAGACAAATTGGGTCACAACTCGTTCACATTTTGTTGCTAATTAAAAATTAGTGTTCATTGATATAAACTGCCCACTAATAATTATTTCAATGGCTTTGATTTGGGACTGAGAAACGTTTCCAATTTAGTTATAAAATGTGTCCAAATTGTTTTGATACCCCACCAAATTAGCATCAGGATACTGCCTTCTTTCGGTTTCGAAAAAAAATCAAACAAAAAAAAGTTTAAAAAGGTATGTTATTGGAAAGAAATGTAAAACTTAAAAATGTGGCCAAAAGGTACAGAAAATATTACTGTCATATAACTATCTTCCCCACATAGTACTACAGGGCAGGGTGTTTCGGAATCAATGTAACAAAGGACCTAAAATTTCAACGTCCAAAACCCGGCATACCTCAAAGTATTTATCCCAGACTGGCGTCAGTGTCCTTTTCATGGCCTTGGTCTTGAAAGTCTTGGAGCCAACTGCAAAGAATACAAAGCAAGAAATATGTCAACCTTAATTCTCCATTACTGGAAAAACTTTTTTCCACATGCTCCATGAAAGCATCATGACTTTGAGTTTGAGCGTGATCCCTGGCCACTTGGCCTATAACCTTTGTTTGTTTTCTGACACGAGCCCACGAACAAAGACATTGACACACTGGAAGACCACCAGCCTATAGGGCTGGATAGCTCAGTAGGTTGGGCACAGGTACGTGGTTCCACGTGACTAGAGCTTTCACACACACAGCACAACAAAACAACAACACCAAGTAATAAAGGCAATCATAAGAAAGGTCTCCACATACACATTCTAGGTCTTAAATAGATATATGGGTTTTACTCAATATATGGGTTTTTACTCAAGGTGGGATGATTCGCAAAAATGGGGAGGTTTAGAAAAAAGGGATATTAATTCAAATTTTCCAAATTCAAACCAATTTTTTGGTTTAAATAAGAATTTTGAAACTTATACTCAAATTTGACAACACTTACTTACACGAGAACAAAGAAATGTCTCCACAAGGATACAAATTTTGGAATGTGTGTGGCAGGTCAATTTCCTCAAGTGGTGTCTTCGTTCAAGTAAATACAAAATTTGTTCTCAACAGAATTGTATGTGTGATTGCTGATGTGTGATGGTAGTGCAACAAATGAAGGCGCAGTCACAATTGTTTCCATTGACTCACCTCTGACCATGCAGTATGGGTCTGATTTGCCCTTGGACAGCACTGCAAAATCTTTGGCCACAAGATTCTTCGCCTCAATTACGTGGATGCGCAGCACTCCCTGCAAAAGCAATGGATTTGTTAATCATTTATTTATTTACTTTACTCACAGAAATAACAAGGAAACTGACTATATTAATAATTCATAAGTTTACCCATTCCTATTGGTCGAGAGCCCGTCACGTTGGTTGGTTTTAAACCACCTGTAAAACACCGCAGCGTTCTGCACCACATCGAGCAGAAAATGCCGCATGCACGCCAATCTCCATATAAGGAGATTTTTAGCACTACGTGCGAGAAGCACATACCATAGACATGGCAAGAGGGGTGTTTCACAAAAACATGAAGTAAAAATAATTGTTGAACAATATCATTGGAATTTTGTCAATTTTTTACTAATTTTGATTGTTTGACTAAATGGTATTTATGAACGGGAATAAATATGTTGATAATGTCCCTCGCCTTCAGCTCGGGCCATTATCAGCGTCCAGGCTCCTAGCCTGTTTTAAACGTACTTGTTTAAAACTGGCCAATCACGTATTTGTTCCCTTATTTATAGTCAGTGTTGTAGTCGTATCAACAATCTAATAATCCCCGGGATAATCCCCTCCCACCTGTGGCATCGGATACTTGAGACTGCTGATGTCCACATCATCGATGAGCTTAATGGGCAATCTGTTGGGCAAGACAAGGAAGTTGGCAAGCTGGTCCTCCAAGATAGTCCGCAAGATACCGCTGGAATGAGACGGAAAGTTGTGATGGTTTAGATAATAATCGTTGAAAAAATTGTCGGCCCAAATCCAAGGTGGGGCCAATCTCAAGGAGCTACTAAGCACAGAAAAAAATTGCTTTGTAAAAACAGGTTACCAACCAAAATCTCATGCCATGTGTATTGCTCTTGACTGATACTCTGCCATTTTTTGCTAAGCACAAAAATATTCCAAGCACTATCTGCTCAGCTGAAAATAAAATTGTGCCCAGCTGGATGGTTAGTCAGGTGCCCTGTTAGACTCACTGATCTCTGCACTAACTGGCCTGAATGCCACACGCTGACTGGCCTATTTTCTTTGACGCAACTGAACCAGCATTTCCGCCATCTTTCTTCCCCCTCAAGTGCAAGCCTTTGATCATTGCAACATGCCCACAGTTTCTAAATAAAAACACACTTCATAACGCTTCAGAATCCGTGGGCACAAGCATGTTCCAATAGTCAACAGCACACTCCAACTTGGAAGAAACCATAATGAACGCATGCGTCATGGGGGATCAAAGATGGCGGAAAATTGCTTCAGTACGCAGGTATTATCAACCAGTTACTATACAGGTCACTGGTTATGTCACAGGTCAAAGGTCCTGTCAACTCTGGTCAACCCACTTCAAATTTCTCCTGGTTCACCCTGTCAATTTGGTTTGCCATGCTTTTCATCACAACTCCCAGTAATTTTGCTGCGCTCTTTTCTGCATCGTAGTTAGTGAAATTAAAGCATTCTCAACCTCGAAAAATATATTGTCAATTGTAATGCTTGTAAAGCACTTTACAATTATTCCTCAGATTAAAAAGAACACACCCCTTTATTGTCCACCCAACAGTTCTACGAATCTTGCTCTAAAAACGAATTTCAGGATCCTAAAAGAATGAGGAATGACAATGAATAGTGTTTATTTTACCTCAATCCTGGGATGTCCAGGACATCTGCCAAATTGGTCAGATTGAAGTCAATAGCCTAGGGGAAAAAATGAAAATAAAAAATTAAGTGAAGACAACAGAAGGAAGCCGAGTCCCCAAAGCAACACTAAAATGGGCCCTTTGTACTTACGAGAGGTATAGAGATAATTCGTTTTTTAATTATACTTTTTATAATTTGAGGTAGTTTGCTTACTTTCTTAATACAACTGCACCTGTTCCTATGGTGTAAATTGAGACTTTTCCCCCAATTAACCCTAACTCCCCAGCCTAATTTACTAGGAACCATACCCATTCTGGCAAATTCCAACAACCACATGGGAAATTGTACACACACACTGTTGGACTTAGTTTCTGGAGGAATGCCAACCCCAGTCATGCCAGTGTAAAAGACTGGACCTATCCCAACAGATTTGAACAAAACCTTCTGTTGAACTTTGATGCGTTGAGTTCGGTTAGGGTTAATGAAAACAAAAATTGATAATGACCTTTACTGCCTTTTGCAGTTGATTTGGCAGGATTGCAAGGCAATTGTTTCGCTTTACAGAACCAGAGAAAATGTAATTGAATTCAAGCCGATTAAACACCTGTTTTCGGATTTAGACTGGATTGTATCCAGGGTTCAATGAATGTATAAATTTCAAAAGCTGTTTCATTTTTAATATCAAATTGCAGAAAATTAATACAGCAGGTGTTCTCGCGATTAATATTAAACCACAGCTTTGCAAGCAAATGAAATAAGCAGTCATGCATGGATACGATGAAAAGGTGAAGTTGGAATGCAGTTCTCAAAAATATCATTTTTCAAAGTTTCCAACAATTTTTATGTTGCTGAGAACATTATGTTTATCAGACCGGGACGGAAAATTGGAGACGTGATGCACACATGTGCAGGTACGGATTTATTCCTAGGTGCGTGTATTTGAAAGACATTATACGTATCGTTTCACAAATGCTGTTAACAATTTAGCCCCGATTGCTGCTGAGAAGATTGAATCTTGCATTGGAAACACAGACTTCTAAATAAAAGTTGAGCATCAAAATATTGACAAGCCAAAGATAAACTGTCTCATGTGATGAATTCTTAAACCCTCCCCAAACACATGTTTAGCCTATTTGTTCTTGTAAAGCCAAAAAGGGCCCTGCCTAATATACCACTGCCCCAGCACGCTAGGGTATATTGGGTTTATCACGGAATAAATACGGTATTAACATACGAAATGAAATGATGTGTTTTGCTGCAATGCATTTGGATAAACAATGGCAGTCATTAACTATGACACTACTTACGATGTTGCTTTGCTTTGTTTGGTTTTTAGGTTTTAGTTTTAGGGAGGGGCAACGGGAAATTGGGAGGGGGGTCATTACCGGTTTGTTGAGGAAATAGATGGACATTCCTCCAACCAGAGGGACCTTGTCAACCAATGGTTTCATCTCGACCCGCAGAGTGCCATGAAGCTGAAAAATACAAGATAGGTTTGAAATTGATGACTTTAAACTGTAAGACTCAACTTGTTTCAGTTCAGTCTGGCAAAGGCAAGGCATGGGAGTAAGGTATCTTTTGTGGACAAAATGCATCAAAATCAATTTTTCCTTTTTTTATTAAATGATAAAGCTATAGGTTATTCTGTCCTCACTGTGTAGTTTACAATTTCACCAACACATACAATCCGTACCAGCCACTTGATAGACATTTATAAATATTCATAAGCTTACATACAATTAAAGTTCTAGATTTTAAATAAATATTCAAAAGCTATCAAAATCACAACTTGCAATCAGAACTGATTATTTTCTCAACCTTAAAAAGAATAATCATAAGCTTATGCATACAATCAGTGCCACTTTTGTGCTCAACCATACCATGCATATTCATAGACTAAGGTGCAACAGGTACCAGTTCTTGTCTCTACATCACCATGAATATTCATAAACTAACTTGCATGCATATTCATTAACTAACTAACTTATCTAGGGGCCCAAGGGAGAACAGTTCTTAGATAACTGATGGGGCTACCCTGGTAAAATAAAATGATAAATAAATAAATCAACACTGGTTCTTTTGCTCCATCCACCAACCATAAATATTCATGAACTTGCGTGCGATCGTTAACACTCCTTTGCTCGACCTACGTGTATGAATATTTATGAACTAAGGTACAATCAGTACCAGCTCTTTGCTTCTAATCATGGATATTTTGCTTGATCTTTCTCTGAATATTTATAAGTTTACCTGGAGGCTCTCAATGCCAGCCTTGATTCTCTTGAGAGCTTTGACACTAATCTCGATATCACAGTTGCCAGCATAGCTGCAAAATGAAACACAAGGTACACATCATAAAAACAGTCATGCACAATAAATTTTTACTGTTGAAGGCATCAATGATGCAGACATTATAATGACATGTATTCTTGAGAAAAAAAAAATAGCTGCTGTCTGTGTGTGCAAAACAGTTAAAATAATTCAATTTTCAATAACTTTGCAAGTATAATTTTGAAATGATTTTCATCATTCAACTGAACCACTAATTCACTGGTTATCTATGAGATTGCCTGCAGTGGATTCTCATTAAATACAATATTTCTAATAATAATAATACCAAGCATTTGTATGGCGCTCTACAACGATCGCAGCGCCTTACAATAACAGCTTAAACAATTACAGAAAATTACAAAAAAATTACAAAGAAATCATCTACAAAAAAAACAACCCACAACAAATATTATGCATTGGGAAATAAGTGTGTTTTGAGTAGGCGCTTGAAGATCGCAGTAGACGCCGCTTCCCTGATATCATCCGGCAGTTGATTCCACAATTTTGGGGCAACAACAAAGAAAGAATTGTCACCCGCCTTCTTGTTGGAACGAGGAACAACCAGCCGGGTGACATCAGAAGAAGAGCGGAGTGTCCTGCGATCTTCAGCTCGTTGAAAACATTCAAAATTTAAATACTTTTTCCAGATAAACTGAGGGTGCTGTTGCTGTGATGTCATTTCAGGAGGACACTGTTCGGTTTAGGGGTTTTGTGTTCAAATTGTGAACCCCAAAATTTGCTCACTGAAAACATTTGTGAGAAAAGTTTGCTCAATGGCTGTACTACCATGTACTGACACCACAACGAATCACTAAAGAAAACAAAATTAACAACAGCAAAATATCCCAAATTCTGGTAACTTTTGGTGCAGAAATAGTTGTAAAATTGAGGTTTCTTTTGCTCATGCATACAGAAATGTGCACTAGCATAAAAACCAAAAGGCACCAAAATACCCTTGAAAATTTTTGCTTAACTGGTCTGATATTTTCTATCAATGCTGTTGGAAATGTCCTGGATTTCATCATATGAAAAAAGGCTCTCTTTGTAAACACCGGTTACAAAACACAGAACTACCAGCAAAATGACAATCAAATTCCCTGGGCCCGGCTTCAGTGAGCTACTAAGGTAGTCAAATGCTGCCCTTAAAAAAATTATCTGCTGAGCGAAAATCAGCAAAGTCATAATCAATTGACTTGTAACACCAGTTTTGTTAAGCATATATTTTTTGTGCTAAGCATCCCATAACACTGGTCCCTAGTTTCAATGAAAACCATCAGACACAAAATAGTTCAGGTACACTCAACATGGCAATTTGCATACAATATTTATATGAATCTTGCTGCATTTCAGGAAATATAAGGGTACCTAATCTTTGTATCCAGGGTTTTATTAAAGTTCCAAACCAGTAATTTTATACGATCATTGTCTGAAAGCTTTTAGACATTCGCACAGAACCTGGACGCTTATTACTGCGATATTTTCATTGGATCTGGCTGGCTGGTTGAGGACAAAATGTATTTTCTATGTTGGCAGCACACACTGTCTCATTTTTACTGAATCTACATATTCTATGGGACAAAATGTTTGTTAAAAAAACCTTCGGATAGAAATTATTGGACCATTGCTGGAGGGGGGGGGTTCAAGTACAGTGGTATTTTAACCGCATCAGCATCTTGGTTTAAACGCATCACTTGCATTTATTCCAAATGTAACCTACCGACTTTATTATCCAAAAGCTTACTTGGATTAAGGATCGTACATAATCAACCCATGAAATTATTCTGTCTGGCTTGCTGTCATTTAGGAGAAATCAAGAAATGTAGGTAATTTCCAATGATCAGTCAACTGACAGATTTTTGGAAATAAAGAGTACTACAGACACAATTGTGTTTTGTGATCAAAAGGCTGTGCACAATTTTTCACTTTTTCCTCAAAAAGTGTAATATCCACCGAGCTGCAACATCGAGCTGCAACTTCAACAGGTTAGGTTTGGAATACTCTTCTTTGGATTTTGGGGTGGTGTTATTTTTGAAAATGAGAAAAAAATGCATGAAAAGCAAATGATCCTCTATGTCTTTAAATATCCCAATAACAAAACTATATGGTGCATATTAATATTGTCCTTTTTTTGGGGGGGGGGGGCCCTACTTACAAGAGTTCCAAATCCAGAATAATTTCATCTCGTCCAACCTGGTCTGTGTACACCTTGACACCTCCGATACGTGGCGGCTAAAAAAATGCACAGACACACCAAACAAAAAGTTTTTGAAAGAACAAGTTCATTTGATATAAACATTTCTTTGAAATGCAAACAAATGTTCACATCTCTAACTTCAACCTAAACCCAATTTTGGAACCATAAAAGGAAATCATCGTTGAGGTTTTTGATATCTTTCGATGTTATTCTATGTATTGTACACAATTACAGCTTCTCTTTATATAATTATGAAATCTTCATTGAAAAAATTCCTGCGTGAATTATTATTTTGCAACACAAACAATCTGCCGCAATGCAATGAACACGAGACCTGTTAAAAATAGCCTTGCAAAATGGGATCTATCAAATTTAATTGCACTGATGCCCTGGGAATTCAACCAGGTAAGCATTATGAGGACAAATGGGAGACTGCTCCAGCAGCAACCACAAAATAAAAAAAAAAAAATCCTTTTTTAGAGACTACAGAGGGAACTGCACACATTTACCTCAGCTATCCAACGACACAACAAAAATGTTAGTTTGTTAATTTGACATTTAACTTTAAGCAAATGCCAAAATTTCCCCCAAATACATAACTTTGTAATTTCAATCATAATATGGTTAATTTTCTGTTACGTCAATAAGGGAAGAATGCAAAATTAATATTGAATGCAAAATTAAACAAACGATAATTTGAAGTTGAACCTAAGGTACCCAGTTAAACCCTGTAAAGCCCTCATAAAACCTTGAGGTAAACCTCGACTTACAGCCTCTTTAATGTTGCATTCTCTCCTTACAGATGTGTTTCAGACAATGAGGCGGGAAACCGAGATCACAAAACATTTGAACGATCATTGTCAGGATTTTGGTCAACCTTACCCACCTAGCTCTCTCTCTAGGCTACATTCCTCAGTAAAAACTTCCTCCATTGTGCAAGACAACAATGGCCTATTCTTTGTACTTGCACCTTTCCAAACGGTGCAAAATCCTCCAAGATCTCCCTGGTGGATTGTGAATCCTCTGGGAGGCTTCATTTGTGTTGTAATCTCGTATTAAGCCCTGCTGATCAATGGGGTCACTGAAGCCTTTCAGATTCTCCTGATCCAACGTAAGTACACGCATGGCCGTCCATGCAGTATAAAATAGCCATGGAAAGATACTTGATTGTCCGAACCATTTACTCGCCATTGTCTGCCACACAGATGGCACCCAGGTCTCCCACACTATTAAACACAATTAAGCTTTGTTTGACAAGAGCGCCCTACCAATTGATGCACAGCTCCTTTGGCGCTACCAACAAAAATGATGGCTGTAAGATTGACTCTGACCCCTCAGATATCCCTCAATTGGAGGAATTTGCAGGATTAGGGAACGTAGATTTTGTGCACCACTGCATTCCTACACACTGTTGAATTTAAAGATTTAGGAAATACTAAACCCATTCAAACTTTTCTTCAAAGTTGCGCAGAAAAAAATTACTTCAAATATTTAAGTTACATGTACTGTACATGAAATGACATTTAAAACAGAAAAAAAAACCGGTTAGAAGATTGACTGTTGCAATTGTTTGAAATGACTCCAGAGTCAAGAGTCTATTTAAAGAAAATTACTTATCAAAGTTCTCCAAAAATCACCAGTCACTCCCAATACTAATCGTTTGTTGGGGACTCAACAGATCACCAAACAGTTCTCAGTTTGAGGTACTGTACACCTGTTTGAACACTTATCTACCAACTTACGTATGTGCCAAGTTTGATGGTTTCGAATTTGAAGGACTTGAGGTACGACGGTAGAGCTTTCAGTACCGCTGGCTCCACCGTGTCTCGCAGCATGGTCACCACGTAGCCCTCAATGAACGGCCACATCTGCTTGACCATCTGGAAATTTAATTTTTATGTTTTAGAAGAAAAAGAAATTAGTGAAGGGAATAAATAGGATCTGCATTAGACCAATCCTTCAGTGTGTCTGCTTCCGCATATGCATAATTCAGAGGATTTTTTGGAGTGGGGCTTGGTTGATGGGGGGGGGGATAAAAAACAACCTCCTTTTTTTCTATTGAGGCCTGATATAAGGAGATAAGTTAATGGCATGAATAATTCTTGGGAAATGACGTTCATGTCTGTGAACAGTTCAACATGCAAATTGCACACATAGGCTTACATCAAGGGCGGATCCAGGGGGGGGCCAAAGGGGGCCATGGCCCCCCCAAAACGAAACCAATTTTTTTTTTTTTTTATATGTGACATCGCAAAAAAGGCAGGCAATGAGTACACCACCATCTTTTCCTCAAAAAAACATTGGTTAAAGTGGTCAGAAATTTTTTTTTATATGTGACATCGCAAAAAAGGCAGGCAATGAGTACACCACCATCTTTTCCTCAAAAAAACATTGGTTAAAGTGGTCAGAAATTGCCTCAGATCGCACCACAGAGCATCTAGAATCCAAAATTTTTTCGGGGCCCTTAAGCGGGCCCCGAACCCCACGCCGTAATTTTTGGACCCACTTTTTTGAAGGACCAAAAAAATTGTTTGGCCCCCCCCAAAATTGTGTTCTGGATCCGCCCTTGGCTTACATGTCTATTCTTTTAATATATTTGTTGGCTGAACAAGAATAAATCCCAGAATGAAATTTGAAACAAAAAATTACAAACCTTATTTAGCCATTCAGCCCGCTCTGTATCAGGAAAGTACACCTGTAATTCAGGGAAAGGAACATGGTTTTTAGGGCCCATGATCAGACAACACTAATGCAAAGGAAGTTTGAGTATCCCGTTTTTAAATAATCCAGGTACTATCTTTTAAAATTTTTGGCATTTTATTCAAGCTTGACTAACTGATACATTGTAAATTTCATGGTCTTTTGGCATCCGCTTTTTTTCCCTTACAGAAATGTGTTAAATTTATGATGACAACCAATCCAATGTTCACAAATCTTACAGTCACGTCTAAGTGCAATATCCTATATTGAGCCCTGGCAATCCCAAGGCAAAATTCTTCCACGGGAATCAAGTTCAGCATACCAGACGTTGACCCTTAATCCCCCAGCCTGGGGGAATGCCAAGATTTGACTTGACTAATTGAAAGTTTGTTGGTAGATATTTCCAGAGATAATAAATAAGTGCATACTAGATACCGATATCCCCAATTGTTTGTACAGTAAGACTCAAATAAATCTCATGCTGCAGACAGTTCCGAATCTAAAATTCCAGAGACATGATAAAATGTTGCTGACAGTAAACATGTAGGTATTGGAACAGTCTGCCAGTACGTACAGTCCACATACATGTACATGTACATGGTAATCCTGAATGATCTCTACATGTATTTTAAATACACGTTTACGATTTCTCTACCTCTAACCATTTCAAAACAACATGTGTAATCTGGAACACGGTTACGGTACATGTACATATGCACAACGGTGAATTAATTGACCTTAACACACTGTTAGTACTTTGGGGAAGTTCCATTGTATAAGCTATGATGGCTGGGATTACCAGTCAATCCATGTGCAACGTACCAACTTCAAATTTAAGGTTATAAAAATACAACCTTCACTTTGACACGTAGGCTATACATGTACTGTACATAAGTGTGTGGGAAATGTACATATAGTTATAGGCCTACATGTACAAAGTGCTAATAAGTACATTACACTTATTTACACTATGTGGCTGTGTACTTCTATCCAAGGTGTCTCCCTTTGTTAGAAATGTTTCAGCCCCATTATCATTCAAATCCCGTCATGGCCACTGCGCTACATGTATGTTGATTGATTCTACTATTGAAGGCAGAACACACGCTGTTTTCCTCGCATTTTAAAAATCATCTTCATGTCTTCTACCGTTCTCCCAAGTTTCCATTTCATTTTTCCTCCTTTTCTGGAGAGGAGGGATCTTTTTTTGCATCACTTCAACACAAGCAAGTAAAAGATTAATATTTTCACAAATGACCCTTTTTTTATTTAACAACATTATAATACCAGCCACTACACTTTGAAGTGAGTTTTTATTGTTTAATAGGAATTTGTTTTTATATTTTGTCTTCTTTTGTTACACCACTAGTACAATTGAAGTCCCCACCAGCACCAGACAGGGCTCTGGAGTGCTCTGAAACGTGAAAAACTAAATCGGGCCCACTTTACTCACACTTTAGCCAGTAAATTTCTCCAAAAATTCCACTTGGGCAAAGAAAATGTCTTCAGTATTTCACCAAGCAAGTTTGCAGACTCAATTCAATTTTTAAATTAAATGAATTTTAATTTTTAAATTCTTTTAGCATGGTTGATTGATGCAATACTGAAGCTGTGTTGGACTGTTTGTTTTAGGTGCCAGTCTATTTTCTTGTATTGCATGTTTTCAATACCTTAAGTTTTGGGACTCTCATACACAGTATTGAGAGTCCCAAATTTTCGGACTACACCAGCAACTGCCTACCACTAACAGCACCTATTGCTGGCAGTGACCAATGGCACGATGTCATCACGTTTAAGTCTTTGGTAGTGACTCTGTGTAAGTTGAGAACATTCTTCAAGGCAACACAAGTCAAAGGCCAAACTATTACTTTCATCCTAACACAGCCTTGCATGACCCTTGAAATGCACATTTATGTTGCGTATAGTCTGCACAGGCACAAGGGCACCTGGGACAAAATGTTTGTGAACATTTTGACATAGAATTTCACAATTTGTGTTCATGTGAGGTCACGTATCATTGCTGTTCAATAGACTGCAAGTTGAATGCACATGTAAATAAATCAAATACAAGTTATTGTATATACAGGGTGTTTCAATAAAAAGGAAACCCAAATTTGAAGAACCAGTATGGACAGACTAAATATTTACTGGCTATAAAACTGGTGTCATCTGAAAGCGTAATCTCTATGCTTTTCAATGATACCTGGATTACCATTCCAGGGTCATGCATCACTGAGCGCCACTGTCATCAGATTTTGATGCAAAATTGCAGTTGGTTCACTTTCATGTCAAACACAATAGGCATGGTGTGCATGATAATAAATATTCAAGAAGAAGACACGAGTGCATAAAAAGAAACCAAAAAACATGTCAGGGTGGTTTCAAAACTGGATTTTATTGTTTGCCATGAATTTCTCGTTTTGACCAAGCCACGTTCAAAACAATGTGCCATTTTCCCGAGGATTAACATTCAAGCCATTTCACAGACATTTCCATAACAATAGGCACACCGTGCCCAGTGTTTTTTTTTTTTTTTATGAAAGTGAACCATCTGCATTTTTGCATCCAGTTTTCAAGGCAATGATGCTCAGTGATGCATGACTCAGAAAACCTAAACACTGTTTCATTGAAAAGCATAGAGATGACGCTTTCAGATGATGCCAGTTTTATAGCCAGTAAACATATCGTCTGTCCATACTCATTCTTTGAAGTTGGGTTTCCTTTTTTTGATACACCCTGTATATACTGACCTGCATTTTCTACTGATTCAAACCTTAGAAAGGTTTACAGATTATTTGCTTCTCCATTAAAAAAATCCATCCTTTATTACACATTACATGGTATTGTTCTTATGTACAAGAGGCCCAATTTTTGAAAAAAAAGATGGTGTAACTGTAACCCTCCTAATGTCTGATAAGCTGCAGACAGACAAAAATAACTGGTAGGTACAGCTGGCATATCAATCACATCCAGTCAAAGCATGGCTATATCAAATTAACAAGGGAATCCTTAACAGTCACTCGATTGATTTTGCCTGCTTTAATGGCGTCGCTGACTTTAATATTGATAAAAACAACTAGGTCTGGCAAAGATTTCGCACATAGTAGACCATTATACAGAGCTCAGTCTAATTGAACAAACTTCAAAAACTGACCCACGATGGCAAGTTGTTGACGGCGCTAAGTATCGTCTCTTTCTCATTTTGCGTGGCACGGCGGGCAAGTTCCATGGTCAAGTGCTTCTGCTGACTGTTGCGTTCCCGCCATACCATCAGCACTGTCGCCTGCAGTAACCAAAAAAAAATGGAAGGGACAAATTAAAAACGCAGAAGTAATTCATCGTCAAGAGAATTACTCCCGGGATCGAATCTGCGCTGTGTTTCTTTACTTTTAAGTTTTGAATCAAATTCTATTTTTTATTAAAGTAGGTTTCTTTTCTTTTTTTAGTGATCCAAAGTTTTAGAGGATTTCTTATTAAGGGAAAATAAAGTCCGAGAACCATTCTTTTGATCCAAGAGCCAACCAAATACCCTGATGGTGAATACTGTCAGGTAAGGGAACCACACATAAACATTAACAATCAACTGCCATATCGATAGTCACTCAAGATTAGAACTAGTACTCCCAAATTACCAATTAAAACATGTAAAACATAACAGGCAAAAACCTCTTGCATTTTTCTAAATAAGTTACACACAGGTTTAAGTTCACTTTTTATAATATAACTTTAGCCCTGACCTCAACAACATGACTCAATAAACTGAAGAGTGAAGGTTACTAGTCTTGTTTAATGTTTACATAATCATCCAGATTATAGAAGAAGATCCATCAATACTGAGTCACAAGGTCAAATCAAGAATTTTATTTACCAACAGCAACCAGCTCCAACTGAATCGGAAATAGCCCAATCCCCAGACAGACAGCAGCATGGCGAACGACACTCCGTGTTTACGGAGCAGGCTCAGCAAGTCACCGCCCCGGGATCTGCCAGCGGCCTTGGCTGCCTGGCTGGCCGGCTTGTCAACGTCCGTGCCCGGTTCCAAGGGGTTCGGCCAGGCCGGTGTATCGCTCGGAGCCATCGCGATTTCCGCTTGTTTCCAAGCTAGCACTGAATGAATGTTGTTTACCGACCAGGAGCTGAGAACTTGGTGTTTACGTGTGGATTGTTTCTAGATTCTTTTGAATGGACTTGATGTCCACAGACAGTCTGTTCTCGAGTATGACTGCCGCATACCGGTATATGGCATTGCACTAGTAGCGCAGCGCGGCCGCGCCATAGACATATGTCCGCGCGCACTTTGCAGTGCCATGCCGGGCGCCCTCTGTTGGTACGAGAGAAAACGGAATTGAGATAGCATTTATTTTGGGGCAATAACTCAAAATTTCGACATTAATATTTTTAAGATTATTTAAGATTTTTAGGGTTGTTGAGGGCGCTCTGTTCATTTCTGAAAGTTTCAATGGGGCCCTATGTACCGTTTTATTTTAGCACAACATATCTCACACTGTTTGAAAGCCTTTGCCTCTTTTCAAAACATCCGATGTCATGTTTGCGTTCGCGTTATGAACATCAATGAGTTTTAATGGCAAAACGCTGTAAGTTATAGTACGTTAGGTCGTTTTTCCTAAATTGAATACAAAACTTCCTTAAGTCTTTATAGCAAAACCAATCAAGTGCGTGTTATAAACGTTTATCTTATGATACACTGTTTTGCCAAAATGATGCATGCATGTATATACATGTATGTGACAATATTGTGGCAAAAAAACCAAGAAAAAGGCTGTCACGTTTAGCAGGAAAGTAAAACAATATATCTCCCATGATCACACAATTTGACAGCATTAAATCCAGTTATTTACAAAAAAAACAGCCAGCAAGTTAAAGTTTAAAATCGATTGTCTCAAAATTCCCTTTTTCAAGATGGACTGCTTTGCCATGAAAGTTTTTACAAAGTTTTTACAAATATTAACTAGTTCATAGGTCATACTGTGAGTTTTTTCTGACATTTTTCGTATATCTCGGCAATTTTTCGGGTTTCAGTTTTCGCCTGCCCGGTCACGTGTTCGCAAATCTCTTTTGCAAGAAACCTGCTGGAGAAATTTCATGAAAAACAATTTGAAATTGTGCATTTGTTTTTAAGAATTTTAAAGTGAGGGTATTTATTTTAGGCACTGACGTTGGCCTATACGTACGTGTGCCATGCACTGCACTGTATTCTAGCGAAAAACCTTTTTCGTGGATATAGCTTAAAACTGCGGGAAGACAAAACAATTAGGCCTACCGAAAATGTGCGGAATCAGTTTCGTTCCTTTATGAGTCTGAGCTATCGAATGTTATCCTCAAGAAATAAAATAATTCCACTCATTCACATCGACCAAATGTGGAAATTCACCAGCATACATGGCAAGGGCGGATCCTGAACACATTTTTTTGGGGGGGGGGTGGGCAAAAAAAAAAAATTGGTCCCCCAAAAAGTGGGTCAAAAAAATTACGGCGTGGGGTTCGGGGACACATTTTTTGGATTCTAAAATGCTCTGTGGTGCGATCTGAGGCAATTTCTGACTACTTTGACTATTATTTTGGAGGAAAAGATGGTGGTGTACGCAGTGCCTGTCTTTATAGCGACGTCATTTAAAGAAAAACAAAAATTGGGGTTCGTTTGGGGGGGGGGGCATGGCCACCGTTGCCCCCCCCCCCCCCCGATCCGCCCTAGATGCACGGACGTCCCGTGACAGTGACATTGTTGGTATAATTATACTTTGATCAAGTAACACAAAAAAATTGTTGCAAACTAAATTTTGAACTTTGTCCGATAAGGTCAATTCTTCACGAACCGGAGCCCACGTATATGGCACTAAGTATGCATTCAGTTGCAGTGTAGCAACATAATAACCCCCTTTGCCGTTTGCGATTGTTTCGGGAAGTTATAACATGGCGGGGGAAATCGAAAGAGAGCTGTCGTTGTGTGGTGCATTGTGAGTGCCATTTTTTCTCAATAGCAATAGCTAGAGCGCTCAAAAGGTAAGCAGAATGTTGGAAAACAACATACCGCCGATTTCCTTTGTTCTGTGAAAAAAAGTCGGCAATTTGGTAAAGCGTTTAAGGTTAAATCTATATTAAAGTCATGTGCACATTACTCAAGTCTTAGCTTTAAACTGTTCAGTGTAATATGGGACTGAAAGTTTGCAAAATGTTGAAATGACAACGTTTCAAATCTGCGTTACAATAATTTGGTATTGTTACAGCTGGGTTTTTTTTTCAAGAGGGAAAGGGGACTTTTCCTATACTGATACACACCTCCCCAGTTGAAATCCTGCGTTCAAGCCTGAGTTTGGGCATCTTTTGCCACATTCGATTCTCATTTGCAGATTATAAAAAGTCACCTTGGCAGTATTATATCCAGCATGGCATCTGAGACATCACACCTTCTAGCCCACACCACCGACAGCGGTGACGACGAAGCGGGACCGAGCAGAGTCACTGCCCCACCGGCAACCCAAGCAAGCCTTCCCCGGACCAACACCGCGTCATCCCCGGACAACCCACCTCCCCTACGCGGTGCAGACGAGACTCAACCCCTGCGGTCCGTTCCTCCGGTCCCGCTGGCCAGACTCAAGACCGTGGTCAACGCCTACATCATGTGGTTCCCGTTCGGATTGTTCGGTTTCCATCACTTTTATCTCAAGAACATCTCAATCGGTTTCAATTACATGTTCACCTTTGGGCTGTTCGGGTTCGGTTGGTTTGTGGATTTTTGGCGTATACCCATGCTGGTCAAGGCTGCTAATGCTGAGGTACATTTAAAACATACATGTTTCAGTTCAGCACGTTAAGTTTAATTTAAAAAGAAAACAACAAATATAGGCCCCAATGCCTAGTTCAGTTGACAAACGAGCTTCAAAATATGCACGTTATATACCTATTTTCGGAATAGGGTTTTATTCTAACTAGGATAAGGATATTATATATTTTTTTTAACGGACTGTTACCTTGCAAATTTATTGACGAGAAATTATTACAAAAAAAATCGAAGAAAGTGAACCAGAAAGGTTGATAACATTATGGATATTGCATTTTGTATCTCATTTGAGGTCGTTAATTAAACTGTATTTGCTTTAGCCTCAAGTCATTTGGATTCGTGATACCCCAACCATTCAATCCCTAAAATCCGCTTCATAGTGCCTGAAAAAATGAGAGCATCTTTCAGCTTGCTTCCGTCAGTCATGTCCGAATAAATGACACGCCCCTGACAACAGGATCATCACGAAAGCTCAATTAATCAGCCATCGATTTGGACGCCATGTTTGATGTTTATATCTACATGTATTCATAAACAGAATACTCCCTTTCATTTCGTTTTCAGATCGAAGCCAAATGGATATGGGAGCATGAGATTGCCGAAGTGCCGAACCGAGACGAAGTTCCCGAATTCAAATACGAAAAGCCGAAGCGTCTGTCAGACTGCTACCTTCTTGGATTTACCACTGGATTTTTAGGTAAAAACAAAAATAGCTGATGAAAATATTGACTTTCAGTGTTGCATGATTAAAAAGAATTGTTGTAGGAAAAAATCATTTTGTTGTTAATCGAGCCATCAAAATCCAAGTTTGAATAATGTGGGCGTGTTAACGTAATTATTAATAGTTATGCGGGTTTGTTTTATCAATAACGATCGTTCGATTAATTTTAATGAACGTTCAATGAATTAAAGTTAATTTTATCACCGGAAATATGCAATAAACGTCCTGCAAATAGAAATATGTTTGTCCTGACAACAAAATAGCAATCAGCTAATTTCACATCTATGAATTGCCACGACCAATTGACCTTTTCACATATGACCTTGTTGCTAGGCTTCCATCAGCATTATCTTGGCCGCCATGTCCTGGGTTTGGTCTACATGTTCACCTTCGGTTTGTTCATTGTGGGCGTCGTGAGTGACTGGATCCGCATGCCCATCCACCTCAAACGCTACAACCAACGGCTCTCTAACAAGCTCCAAGGCATCGAGCAGCCTCCGAGGTACTACCTGGATGATGCCTACGTCTTGGCCGTACCAGGCGGCATCTTTGGTTTCCACAACTTCTACCTCGGTCGGTACTTCTGGGGGATCCTCTACCTGCTGACCCTTGGCGTGCTCGGCATGGGATGGGTGGTCGATCTCATCAGAATGCCATTCCTGGTAGAGGAAGCCAATCACCGGGCCAAGGCCGGACGGACGGCGTATGACGGCGTGGAGGAAGGAACCAAGTACCAGTCCGTCGAGGAGGATTTCCCGCGGATCAATCCGTACTACTCGGACTATAACTCCGGTCAGTCTCAATGCTCCGTCTCTCAATCCGATACCCCCGCGTCCGCGGGCCCTGCTTCCTCAAGGAGCAGACCTCCACGCCCTAAGAGGAGGGTCCCGAAGCCTCGACATTTCAAGGAGTTCCTCTCATCTACTGAGGCCGAGCCGACCGCCCAATCGCAACCACAAGATGACATCTCACTCCCCTCTCACTCATCAGGCGGTGTACCGGAGCCACCTCCTCCTTATGCCCCGGTGGCTGATCCTGGTAGTGCTTTGCCAAATGATGAAACCGAGATTTGAAGCAACGTTGGCAAAATGTACATTCTCATACCATTGAGTTCATTGCAATCACAAGGCTGTGTCCCATAGGCCCCTAGTTGTTTTCAAAAAAGAAACTCACCATCACCTGACTTTAATACCCGAATCTTGACGAGCATCCATGGCATTTAATTGGTCTCGCAATAGACCTTTATCATACTGTCACCATTTCAGTCATGTTCCCTGTATCCAATACCAGTACTTAATGATAACGTTTTTTGTGCAGAAAGGAACCAGATCATTTTACCTTCCAGCCTCGCTTTGGTTACGTTGATTTGAATGGGAAAAATCCAAATGGCCGCAACATGATAATGGTCTATAGTACATCCCAAAGCATGTCACCATTGCATCGTGCAATGACGGGTGTAGCAGAATAATGCTGTGCTCGACCTGTGCCCAAACAATAAGGACGATAACATTTTGGAGCGACTTAATGATTCATATAACTGTTTTGATATACATTTTCAGCGTCCGGATTTGGTCTTGCACTGATTCACAATAATAGGTTCTGTATGCTGAGTCACAGCCGTTAGTGGTATAAATATACCCTCCACCCCCTTGGCTTTTACCATTTTTACCAATCTGGTTTGTCAGCAAATCGGCCGCGACGAAGAGCGCCAGCTATTTTCAAACAGACAAGTGTCCAAGATCGTCCGCTTTGAATAGCGCCCCCTATCACGAGTAAGATGCTGTCAGCCTGTCCACCCCCATTTCTATTTTGCGACAGCCAGGTGACCACAAATAAATCCTGACTACCCTACACAACACGGAGGGTCTGTCAAGAAAAGGTTATCAACCCCCACACCCCCCCCCCAAAAAAATTAGTTATAGTAATAAATTGTCTTTGGTTTTGCGACGTCCCTTACCCGTGAACCCAAAACCTGTTCCCTACATTCCCACAATAATGAAAATTCGGAATGAGCGCCGTCAGTCGAGGAAATGTCCCAGGTAGGCAATGGATCTAAAATATGTTGTGAGAGCCTAGTCATCCTCAGGTCAGCAAGCAGCGCTTGGGTAAAAACAATGTTACCTGAACTAAATCTGGACGAACTTAGGAAGAGAAGTATTAAAGTAGGTGGGCGGCTCCCATAATAATTCTGATGCCGTAAAAAACTAATGAAAGTCAAGTACACTCGAGTACAAAATAATGATTTTGGTTTTATTGTAATAAATGTCCCAACAGGACCACCTTTGAACAATTGTTACGAAAGCTAGGGAGACAGATCTCCTGGAATGTGTCAAGTTTGGAAATTAACAATAAACAGAGGTCACCGACAGAAGATGCAAATGAAGTCTTATGAATATTTACACACTTTCATGCGGCATAATAAGGGAGGGCTCATCTGTACAAGAGTTTGCAAGATTATCCTTAAAGAAAATCACCAGTAGTTAAATTGTTTAACACTGCTACGTACAGCGGCTGTCACATCCAAATGATCTTTCAGATAGTCACTACCATGATTGTCAAAGGGTATGGTTTTTAAGTCTTTTTGTCTTTGGGATAATTATGCCAAGTTTAATACATTTGTATTTGTGCATCACCCGACCATTTAAAAAATGGCCCATATTTTCCCAAAGCGTGTATATAGCTTCGCTAATATAGGGAGATCACGACTAAAATTCATTCTTGATTATTCTTAAAGAAAATGCAAACAAAACCTAAACTTGATTCACTAATGCTTAGGTCACTGTTTCAAGTAAAATAGGAACTATTGCATAAATGCATGATGCTATTGGAGGAAAGGCTCTTTTGAGACAGCTTGATTATAACAGTATTGTTCAGAATTATTACATCATATGTTTGTCTTTTTGATCGTCATTTAAATTATGTGTATAATTATACTCATGAATACTCAAATTAAACGATATATATAGATCAAGATGCTGATGTTGTCACCCCTTCTAAATTATTGCTACTACGCAGACTTGAAAAATAAACCTTGTTGCCTGCAGCCTGAGAAAAAGGCCCAAAAAACCTTATTTGATACAACGGACGAAATTCTACGTTATTAATGAGACAGCTGGAATGTAAGATGATTGTTGCATTTTTATACAGGCTGACAATGGCTGGCTGACGTATTGCTATAAACAAATTAACGAGATTTTACTTTGTTCATTCATAAATACATACAATCTACATTTATGACAAGAAGTAAAAATTAATACAGTGCTCACCGGAAAATTACTCCCGAACTTTCGGTACGGTACACCTACTTCAGGAGACTATGGCTTGTACATGCTTCTTCAGGGGATGGACTGGAGAAGGTGCACCGCACCGAAAGCTCAGGAGTAATTTTCCGGTGAGCACTGTAATAATCTTTTTACTTCTTATGCTCCACAGTGCTTCGCAGCATCTGCACTTTTGTTATCCTACAATCTACATTTATGCGGATTTAAAGAAAAAAGGCAGAGAATGTGTTTGTCACAACGTCGATTAATAGTTTGGAATTGTCTTGTAATCTTTGCAATAATATTTCTATGGCATATTGCTTGACAGATATTAAACATTGTTGATACTGCAATAGAATGAGTTTCTTTTGTCTTTGCCAACTAATTACTGCCTCTCCGTTTCCTTTCGTAATAATCATGATATTTACAAATTACCAATAATATTGTTGGCGTTCACACGCGCGACGGCATTTCAGCCATTTTTAATGGCTTATGGAAAATATTTTGTCGATTATAATCTTATTAATAAAAGGTATGTACAGGTCCTTATCATGTTCTTATCCATCCATGGCCACACAGAAGACAAGAATCGCACATATTATTAGACAAAGACTTATCTCAAAATCACTCAGTTTTTAACCAATTCAATTCTGCGAAGAATCTGTCAGTCTTCGGGCCTCCCCCCATTCGAATTCAAAACTGAAATCCCCTACAACAATGTCAGCCTTGAGATCTAGAGCTACTTCTCCCGATGTAAGGATGCGTCCAAGTTATAGGCTACGGCCGTCGGCCAGCAGCAGCACATGCGCTTATCATGGAAGCGGCTGGATACAATTCTCAAAGACTCCTGAATTTCTGAACGATCGAGGCCTCAATGTCAGCTCATCATCGGAAACTAAGGACAATTACAGCCTCTCAAAATAAGGTCTTATAGTGCTTGACAAAAAAAATATCATTACCCCTTTTCATCAGGCCATTATGAGACCAGTTTTTGCAGCAGCTCGAGATCAGCGCGTTTCTGATCTCTACCTTCAAATGTCCAATTTATACTCCTGGGTGGAGAGAGGCAATTGAAGTAAAGTATCTTGCCCAAGAACACAAGCACCAAGTTCCCCGTCAGGGATCAAAACCACGTACCACGGCACGTGAGTCGACCACAACCATAGGACCACAGCGCCCCACACAAAGTCATGATTCCACACAAAGTCTAAATGCAAGTTAATTCAACCTGCGTGTCCCACTGGAATAAAGAAAGAAGCCACGACCATCAGCAGCATCTGCCGACAGTTTTTTCCTCCTCTTCCTTTTCCTCTTCTTCCTTGATCTGTTCCCGTAGCAACAGCAGGCTGGGCGGGAAGGATAAGAAATCCTCGGACTTCCTGCGTGCGTCGTAGTCCTTGGTGATGAGCCCACAGTTGGGGGCGCTCTTGCTGAGGGAGATGAGGGCCAGGGACAATCGCAAAAAGGCCTCCTGGACTCCTAAATAAATCCAATACAAAATATGTCCACGTCGTTAGTAATCTCTAGATGTGAAATAACTCAAGAATTCTTTGACATAACCGTAGTCCTTAACGTTTGTTCAAGCAGAACTTGTTGGGGTTTATTTGGGCCTGGAAACAGTCAGGTAGCATAACATAGAGCCTCCTAAAAATCCTCCAAACCATAAATTAGAAACGTTTTCAATTTTACGGAAGCGGAAACTTTGTTGATCCTGAAAGTTTCGTCTTTGAGACTCGAACAAAAGGATGTTGCTTTCAGATCTGTTTTGTGACTTTATCACCTTGGTTCAACGAAAACAGACCATGCCTAATTTTAATAGGTCAAATACCAATAAAGTTTGTTGCCCATAAACAATGAATTTCGCAGACGTCTTAGTTACAAAAAAAACCACTGTGACCACTTCCATCATGCATTAAGTTTGTGTTTACCTTCGTTTGTGAGTGCGGATGTCTCAAAGAAAAGTGCTCCTATGGATGCAGCGTACATCAAGGCTTCGTCAGACTGCACTTTCCGCTTGTCTTTCAAGTCACATTTGTTTCCTAGGACGCATAGAACTATAGGAGCAAGACAAAAATGCCATTGTTGAAGTCGGATCCATCACAAGCCCGGTCAAAAGTAACAGTGGATGGGAACTAAACAAAGGACTACGTTTGGCGCAGTTTGATGTGAATAGCTTGTGAATTGATTTGGAAGTTGAAGACTAGTGGCGGACTTGTGATTTATTGAGGACTTGTGATGGACTCAATTCAAATGCAACACTTCGAAATATCGACTCATATTCAGCCTTGAACGATTGAGGCCGCTGTTCAAAGAAGTTCAATCTGTAATATTGCATCCTAGCTGTTTCTATACCACAGCACCCTATTGCATAAGACGGAGCGGTATATTATGGACTCAAGGAGCCTTTTACCATGAGGTTGAATGAACCCGGAAAGGCTTGATTTGCTTGAAAGATCAGTACAGTGCACGAAAAGTGGAAAAAAGGGACGGTGACGATTTCGTGGAAATTTGGTTGTTTCAGATTTTTATTGGCGAATGATACCAATGTCCTCCAATCAGGCGCATAAGTTCATACTCATCTTGTGACTTGGACTCACCCATAGGAGTGTCTGTTGCCGTCTTCAGCTCTGTAATGAATAAGATGTTCCAAACAAACAATTTGTTTAATATTGTAGTTGCCTGGATACACTTTTTAATTGTAGCTTTGCTCGATGGAACTTGAATAAGACAGTTTATACATAATCTTTCAGGTCATACCTGGCCAGAAGTGATTTTGGGAAGAGGAACTTGGGATCATCATAGAAAGTCATATAAAATCGTGCCCCTCAACTATATTCATCAGATGATGGAACCAGTACTTCGTTGTGAGGAACTAAATTATTTCATTTTTAAATATTAAAATAAAATAACAAATCTCTCAAATCAGTCCACTGAGTTCAATCATTATTTCAATTTTTTGAGCCCTCTCCTCCAATAGATCAATACAACCGTTCCGGACTCTGCTGATTAACCCACTTGTGGGAAAACAAAGCAACTACAAAACTCTTTGTTGTCCAGGCATAGGGATTCCTGAATTTAGAACAATAAGAAACACGTGGACAGTTTTTTTATCACGTGATTGTTTCCTACGTCACTGACCGTCCACCCAGGTCTTCATGTTCTCAAACGTAGAATACTGGGTGATGTCGTATACCAAGAAGGCCGCATTGGCTTTTCTGTAGTACATAGGTGCCATGGATCGGAACCGTTCTTGTCCCGCCGTATCCCACACCATCAGTTTCACTCTGTGGTTGTCGACTGTCCTGTTTCGAAGGTTGCCATAAAGATAAAACAAAAAGTGCTGACTGTCAGGAAAGAATATTCGATCGATCATAATCTGTTTTGGTCTGTGAAAGACTTTGTGATTGGAAATTTAATTTAAAACAAACTTTGGAATCAATGTAGTAAGATGCTTTGTACAATGATCAATCAAACTGTAATTACTATGTTGAAAGGGTTACGCCAGTAGATAGACTACACTCTTCCTGGTAGAATTTTCCTCATTATCGAACTGATACCCACAAGATGTATTGGGTAGAGTGTAGTATACTTGACGCCACTATTTTGTCGTATCGTATGTTACCCCAAAGACATATATGATAGACTATGTCGGAAAAAAAATAGTGTGGGACTGAAGAACATTTCTAGTTTTGTTAACTCGAAAATGTTCACAACTCTTTGTACTAAACCAACAAAGTGGTGGTAGGATACAACGGTCTTTACAAGTTATTTTACCTTTCCAATAATGTCTGATTCACATTTAAGACAAAATTTGAATGCTTCTTCTTTTGGCATACGATATGCTAATAGGGTCATCAATCCAGAATATAAATGTCTAAACCCGATTGCCATCCATGCATGAATGAATTATGTCAAGTGTCTCATCATACTCACATTTTGAACGTGAAGAATGACGCACCTACTGTTGGACTGACGTTTTTGCTAAAGATTTTCCCGACGTACCTTACCACTAGGCTTGTTTTTCCGACACCTGTTGGCAAACAGCAGATTTGTGTGGTTATATTGCCTTCATCGGCAAAAGAGATGCTAAAACCGAAAGCAGTCTGATTGAAAGAAGCGGTTACTACAGTTATATTCGATTGGATATCAGTTTGTACGCCTGGAGACCGGCTTTATTAGGGTTACCTTCTTTTTTTTTAAAGCGGGAAGGTTAGGGGAAAGACATTTAATTTCTTTTGAAGGCTTTGTGGCACTTTACATTATTTTGTTTTACAAGTAGGACGTGCTATATTTTAATTGAGGTTGACAGTCGATAAAAACGGGAGGACCTGGGGCTCAAGTCTTCTTAGTATATACAACGCTTGGTTCTGATGTCGTAGACCATTTTGATACAGTCACAGACACGTTTAGATCGGATTTGTGCTGTTTATATAAAGTGATGCAAAAATGTCCAATCGTACCAATGTCATGCACTTAATGTACGCAACGGCAGTAAATGAGATAAGCCTCCTGCTGATACTATTGAAGTTGAATGCCAGGGTCCATCCAAGTGTCAATGATGTCTAATTTTAGGATTCCTACACCATGCTTATCACTTATCTTTCCTAAAATAGAACATTTCAGGACCGAATAATTATGATATGAGAATTAAATTTCTGAACTTATGGCATGTAGGTCCTATCTATAAAGACTTCTATGTAGACCTCCATCGATAATATTCCGTTATCATAAACCTAATGGTGTATGATCACGAAATTAAACTTCGTTCACGAAGTGAAGAAAAGAGACGTATTAAAACTGCCTCATTTATTTGGTAAAAATATGATACAGTTGAAGGAACAAAAGGCTATAATTGCCGCTTACACAGTGATGAGAATGTATGATAATATTAAATTATGCTCCTAATTTATGGCGACGATAACTAGTTTAAGCACAAATTGCTTCGATTAATTTTGCTCCTCATACATGTGCATGATATTTTTTCACAGTGCTTAGACGAGGTTTCTCTTAAAGTACACAGCAAAAGCCGATCCAGTAACTATTTAAGCAAAGTGTTGACTTTTGTACTAGGCATGATAACACGTTGAACTTTGGCATTGTGGTACCATAGTACCATGGCGTTGGGTTTTGTGTTGGGTTTTTCCAAAACTATGGGTGCCGACCCTTACCTTAGGGATTCTGGCTTCAGTTTATAGGTTCATGCTCTGCTTTTGAAAAATAACAAACTTATGTGCATGTTGCATTCTTTGAGAATTGGATACGATTGACCTAATTATCAAATGCTTTCAAAGTATTCTGGATTCAGTTATAGTTTTCGCACCAAAGCTTTAAATTTCATATGTCAAATACGATTCTGACTTAATAAATTAAATATTTTTTTGAAAAAAAAACGTGTTGATCTGTAGTTATCTTAACTTGTATTCATTATTCCGTTTGCATTAAAGTCTTCTTCAGCCTTAGAAATTAGACCAAATGAAATTAGAGAGTTGATAATTTCCTTGAATTTTGATGGGACTTTTTAACAAATCCGCACGAACACAACTGTGAAAAGTTCCTGTATTTCGGTTGTTGGCCATTTTGGGGGCGATTTCAACTGACCATAAACCATGACCGATTGAAGCAATTAATCTCATACTTTGTTTAAAAAATGGATTTTTCTACATTTTGTTAACAGACAGATTTTAGTTTGTCTTTTGAGTTGTTGTTTTTTCATGTATCTTCAAAATCCGAAACAAGTAGACACCGACGTGCACGGACGCTGACCTTCGCTCAGCCAAACGTCATCATTGCATGGACGGGCTGTTAGGGATAAAAGTTCCCTTGGTGATTTTAAAATTATTAAAATTACCCCCAAAAAAACCGGCACGAAAACCTATACGCAAAATGAAACGAAGGAAACGAAGAAAAGACTAGAAGGACCTTTGACCGACTAACCGAATGACTGATAACCGCTTAACACAGATATCACAATTTTAGTCTGCTAATAATCTTGTGTTTGCAAAATGTATGTAAGCTGACCGATTTAAAATGATTTTTTAACATTCAACCAGGAAGTACATGTGTAACTCGGAAAGGAGTGCACGGATTTACTGTACCAACATCAATGTTCAGTATATAGTTTCCAAAGGCACTTGAGATTCTGGGAAATTTTGAGGGTATTTTAAGCCTCAGATTGAAAGTATTTTTAGTCTAGAAATCTCAAAAAGTGTCATTCGTTTTGCAGCGTTGCGATCACTGACGTCCTAGCTATTAATCATTAAGTGCAATTTAGCATTGGTCATGTGGGTGTCAACGGTGAAATGTTCAGTTTCATTTTCATTTTATATGCATTGTAAAACTTCAATGTCATTATTTTCAATTATTAACACTTATCCGAGCTCCTGGTTGTTCTTTTAATATTAGCGCCACGTGGTTTTAAATTTTACAGTTAGTCGTGTATTATTTGGAACGTGCCAATGGACTGGTACCTCACCTTCTTTCCCAAGTACGACCACCTTCGCTTCCAGCGCCTTCATCCGGGGAGTTGGGGGCCCAGCCATCTTGGCAACAAGCTCAAGCAGACGACAGCTGGCAGTCCACTATTTCTTAGTAATTGATGCTGGAAATAGGTTCAATAGGGTTTTGAAGGGCGACACGACCCAAAGCAACGACAAAGTAACGTCAACGTCAATTCTTACAGATGGCCGAATGCTAAGTGGTAAGTGTGGTAGCTTGGTGAGCCCAGTACAGATTGTTCCAATCAACTTCCATAGACATCTGTTTAGGTAAACGTTAATTCTTTCAAATCCTCGAAAACACTGTTTTTAGTACATTAGTTCACTCACATCCAATTGCATACCAAAATAGTGTGCATGTTGCATTAGACGCGAACCAGCCACTTGTCACAAGATGCATCTACACGTATATGACATCACCGCTATCAAATGCAATGTATTCACTCGTGCCTGTCGGTTAGCCTGGTACAAAGGTCATTACCAATAATTAGATACCACGCTGTGCAACAGTAACAGATGTGCGCATGTGTATTGAAGTTGTAAATATTTGAATAAAAGCACCGGATTATATTGCTGAAATAATCATTTGAGTTTGTGAGAAGTTTATACCACAATGAGGGGGGGGGGCCTGGAACTCGGTTAGCAGCTTGTGCAGTCTCGTGATTTTCTGTAATATCCCGCGTTGAATGATGCTTATAACTTCATTATCAACGAAGCAAATGAAGTATACAGTGCAAAGTGAATTTATTTTATAAGGTAGAGCTAGAAAGGGGAGATTGGTAAAAATTATATGAAAGTGACATTTTGAATGGAACCTTTCATATACACAAGTTACTTTCATGCCGTGTGTTCATATAGCAGCGCCCTCAATGATTTGAAAATTGCATCAGCAGGGAGACATCAAAATAGTTGCACATTTTCCTTGTGGCTACGTTTCTTCTTGCCGAGGTCGTAAGAAATATATGCAAACAATCGCCACATGTTGAAATTTCGACAGGGGTGTTCCCAATATCTCATAGAGGCGTCATTATTTTCCGGGGAAACCACTAGCCAGTCGCGTACGCGTAACCAGAATTTGTTTTGCCTGTATATATAATGTTTATGTTGAAAAACAGAATTTTCTACTTGTAAAGACGTGGATTTTTTCCCCGGCCCATCGGCGTCAGATGAAAGGCTGAGCCGGGGGGGGGGGATCTTCTTATAGGGGGCGCTGTTCTAAGCGAACAATCGGGGACACTATCGGACAATAGGTGGCGCTTATCTTCCCTGCAAATTTGCCGACGGACACACAATTTTTCCGACGGGACGATTTCACCGTCCTGATTTTGCTTCTATCAGCGTCCCGAATTTGCTTTGTCTAAATGTCTAGCCCGTTGAAACTCTGCAAGTCTGAACCCCCTCAACCCCTCCCCCTCCCCCGGTTACGCTAGTAAGCGTACCCGTATTTTCAAGCGTTGTTTGAGCCAGATCATTCAACCAATTCAGGAGTCATCAACAACATCTCAGAAAGAGCAACAATTGTTACCTCACGAGTTGTCCTGTATTTCTGTTCCTTGCTCTATGTTGTAACGATCAGGTGTCCAACTCAAGATCGTGTCTTGAATGGCACGTCCGTTCTTTAATGATATCTTCGTTGGCGGGCCTCGTGCT
The DNA here is from genome assembly GCA_029964075.1 of Patiria pectinifera. Lineage (NCBI taxonomy): Eukaryota > Metazoa > Echinodermata > Asteroidea > Valvatida > Asterinidae > Patiria > Patiria pectinifera. Next base: position 3,565,814 of record CM057143.1, on the reverse strand, counting down.
GAAGTTGGTACCGTGCGCAGTCGATTATTCACGGCCGAGACAATGCCGACCCGCCGGTGGGTTACTGGTGGCTGCTGGTCCGTGAATAGGTGGTCCGTGTTTAGACGTCAATTAGCGAAGATGACAGCACATCTGACTAGGACGGGTGTGAAGTGGCCCTGCCAATTTGTGGAGAGGTGCCAAGCTGATAGAATCGACTCATACAATATGTAGACCAGGGAGGATTCCACTAAAGTATACCGAAAATAGTACCATGGAGCTATGGTAGTACTACGTTTACGTTTCTCAAGATCATAGGAACTGCCCATTCCATACCATCAAACAGAATGTAAACGGCCCGATTTACCGGGGGAAAAAACACACACAAAGAATATTTTTCTGATGGTGAGGTGGCGGTTTTCAATTTATTGAGGTTCGCAATTGGTCGACAAGGAAAGATCATGCACCTGTAGTGATTCCTAGGGAAATGTTGGACCTCAAAGCGATGCTCGAATTCGAAGCAAGCCGTTAGCTGTTGTGCGCGTCCCAGTAGCTTTATTGTTTGCACAGCGCCCTCTCCCGCCTTAAATGAGCAAACAATAATATCAGTGATCGAAATGTTTAAACGGTTCTATCTACGGTATACAGTTGTATACCGTTATGTCATATCTTAGCAACCTGTAAAAACGCAAAGAGTCTTTGTTTTTCGGCCTCGAATTTGTTTCAAAATGGCGATTCCGTGAATTAGTTATAGAACTCATAAACACGAGAATCGGCCCTGTCTTTTTGAATTCTATTTAGGCCTACAATGTAATGCAATTTAAGTATTTTCCTCATTTTAAAGACCTGGTTTCTCGCATCTTTACGTTAATTTCATATATTTCATTTTTGCAACATTAATCCCCCTACTTTCTATAACATCAGCATATTTAATTAAGGTTCTGGTTTATTGCTTGAAGATTGAAAACGCTTTTCGATGAATAATTGAAAATGTGTCGATTTGTGTTATAATTTTCCCGCCAATTTGCAGTGGCTCGGCTCCAACACTTTTCATGGAAACGCTCGTTACCAAGCTACTGAGATTAAAGCATTGAACCTTAATTACGTCCACAACACAAGCCGGATCGATTCTGGCATTATGATCGTCTCTTTTCTTTCCCACTTTCTCCACAAAGGATTGACTGCTTGTAATCCGCGGATTACGAGGGGATTACAAGGGGCTTTGGGTCAATAGATTGCCAAAGTAACAACGGGGGTCTAAAGGAGTTGATTCAGTCTTTGGACTGAAGTTGTATACTCCGTGTTGGCTAATTAGCTTGGGTCCGTTATTGCTCCCATAAGTGCTGTTGTATACTGTGATGATAATGGATGAATGATGGGAAGATTCTTATAGGAAGAATAGATGACTTGACGGACAGACAAATTAAATGATCCTATACTTAGTCATTCTGCCTTGTCCTTCCAGGGACTGTGTCCCTGGTTTCAGATTTTACTCAAAAGTCTCATCATCATCATCATCGTTGGGCGGCCGCAGCCGAGATGGATGCAACCAAACTCTTCCAGACCGGAAGAGTCCGGTCCATATCCGCCATAGCCGGTCCTTATCCGCCATAGCCGTGGTGATGTCATCGACGTGCTGGCTCACATCATTGCATACTAAGGCTAACTTCTTCATGTTTTCATACAACACAAATTCGTAAAATGGCAAAGAAAATTTCAGTTGTGTGTATGCCCCCCCCCAAAAAAAAGAAAATTTCATTTGCGTGTATGCCCCGACCCACCCCCCCCCCAAAAAAAAAGTGGTTCAAATTTGTCAGCATAATCAATGCACAATTTTGTTTGCGTGGTACTGCACAGATACGACTATAGTTACACCCACAATTTTCTGAATGAACCAATACCATAGAGGTCATTGAACTCGCATCCGTACAGCATAGTCGCGTTGATTATTGGGGGGCTACAGGGTTATTTACGGACATTTATTCATTCATGCATATAGGAAAGAAATCGAAGGCAAGCAACAAGACATCCCATAGCGAGGTAGTAGGTGAGGTTCTTTCGATTTTTGTTTTTAGAAAAAAATATAATAATCGGGGCAAGTTTGTTGAGTTGAGCCAAACTTTGGCACTACGAGGTTAAATACTGAGAAAACCCGCTCATACAGTGGCAATGCAATTCTAGTCACTTATAATCTAATACACCAATAATATAATACTTCCTGCAAACTACTTTGTACCGCAAAGACAAGATTACACGATATCACCTTGCGGAAATATAGGTCCTGAATTATATTTTTTGGCGGTAGGCTAGGAAGATGTTGTAAGCCGTATGGCCAATTTCCCACGACGTCTTTACCGCACAAATCCATACGCAAACGCCTATTAGTCCGTCCTGACTTGTACTTGGGCGTCACTAATTGGGAAGGTAGCTAGATTTAGTATAATTGATGAGAGGATTGTGGCTATTCTGAGGTTTATATTAACGTTATACCCTGTTCTCTTTCAGAGTGGCCGTAGAGTCTTTAGTGATGAGAGAGGCGAGGCTTGGTAACAAGAAATCGATGCTTCTTGCAAGTTTGTACAAACGTGCAGTGCCTGGATTCAGGGACTAAGCTGAGGGCTTTTATATCCCCGGGAAAAAAATCAACTTTTCTTTTGCTTCCTTTTGCATCAGCACATGTAGATCTTTGTCTGACTTTAATACATGAGAGGAATGAATGGTTCTTGGCAATCAGTTATGATGGATAATTCGGGAATGTATGACAGGTGCATCTAAATTTGAATCTTCAACATCTTATAATTTGTATCCGGGGGAGGGGAATCAAAATTATTGATTAGCATAATTATTGGGCTGAGTTAGTTAGATGACGGTAAGTAGTCTGTGATCAAAGGCAAAAAAAAGGCAACCGGGGAAATGAGCTCCTACACCAATTTATGTCAACAATTGAAAAGAATTCATCGTCTAGTTCGAGTGTCGAGGCTTTTGGAGTTCCACAAGGCCAATGTTCGCATGATTGCACGGTTTTGCGATCTCCCCGACCCTGGGTTTCAGCAGGCTGAAGCAAAAGCCGTTGGCCGAAAGGTTGAGGTTTGGATGAGAAAAGTTTGTATGGTTTCATCGAAGCTGAGCCTAATGACCGGCACTGTCGTTCATTTTCCCCTGTCCTCAACCATACCAGCTCTTTTTAAATCAGCAGAACGCAAGATAATCAAATTAGCAGGATCTCACTTGCTCCATGGCGGATCGATGGCATAAAAGCTTTACGCTGCATCCCCACAAGAGGGGGGAAACAATGACAACTTCGAGTTTGTCCTTCATTGAAGGCCAGCGAACCCCTGCATCACTTCCTTTTAAGGAACGCGTAAAGAAAGGCACAGAGATACAAATCTGTAAAACAATGAGGTGACGTCAAACTGGGACTCGTTGGAAAGGGGGCAACGTCCTTCGATGGTTCCACGAACTTTGGAACGTTTCCAAAAGCTCTTGGAACTTTTTGATGAATTTGCACAGGAGTTTATGTACCGAGGAACAGATTACAAGAATAAAACTGACAAAATTCACAGCTGGTTTTTTGTTTGCCTTCCTCACGACTCATTTTGCACAACACAAACATGAAGTAAATTGTATATCAGCCAACCAATGAACGCACGAGAGCGTCGTGATATTAAAGCGATTTACGCAAAATCCGCCACTGTGATTTTCCTGGGGAGAGAAAAAACAAGAAGCACAAAAACTACACTGCAGAAATTGTGTTTAGCAATTACAACTTTTCTAAACACTTTCTTGCTATCGGTTTGTAAACATGTTTAAAAACTAAACATGTTTAGAGTAAGGATGGATACAGTTTAGCAATTAAACATTGATGTTTAGGAATTGAACACATACTGTTCAGCTTCTTAACATGTTTACAAAGTGAGTTTAAGCTCATCGTATTTTTTTACTCACAAGATGAATTGGTGCACCTGTCTTGAGCCAGCAATGGGATGGTTTTCGAAATAGGCTGTTCGAAATATCAGGCATCTGTTTTTAATATCATCGATCATTATTTTGGTTACGTAATGAACTGTCATAGGTTACTTCAACACAAACTACTGCAAGCTACATCGTCACCTTTGTTCATCGTCTCAAATGTCCTCTTTTCATCAAGCTTGAGTTTATATTTATTTTGTTGTTTTTTTGTTGCCTTTTTTTATCTGCATAAAGATGCATATCATTCAAAGATTGTAAGCATCACACTAACTTATTGCGAATTTCAAATAGATAATCAAGCAATTGGCAAGACATGGTTAAGTTGTCACGCTGTCAAATCCATTTTGATTTGAAAATGATAAAAGGCAAGATATCTTAATTAAACATCTTAACGAAATCTTCATCTTTCAGACTATTCGCAAGTAAGACGCCAAGCATCTCTCCCGTTTCTCTTATTACACAACCCAAATGTCCTGGCGCGTCCGAGGAGAGAATCACCGCCGCCGTCCCAGCGAGCGTTGGCCCCGCCGGTCCCAGCCGGCGCGCCGCCCCCACTCAACCCGCTGTTTGCCAACACTTTGGGCATTCATTGGAGCTCTTTGGTTGATCAGGGACCGGGAGCAAATATACTCAAGAGAGGCTGGAGATCCAGTGAAGAATAGATTCAGGGAGATCAAGATGAGGAGACTCTTAGCGTATACAGCTTAAGTACATAGACAAAACAAAATGTTTTCTAATGATTATAATGACTGGCGTTGGTATTAATTACATTCTTGGAGCATCATTCTTCAAAGTGCGTCTGCATGTCTAGGCTTCTGTAAACTTCATGTAGTACAAAACATGCATATAGAGGCACTCACGAGACTGTAAAGACCTTGTGGCGCTTTGGCATGAACGCGAAATATTAAAGGGCGCCCCCATCTAACAAATTACATCCCAGGCCTTCAGTATCAGATAAACCTGAACTCGATGGCCCTTTATTCAGAGAGGTACTGCATTGAAAGTGACAAGTTCTCACGTCTATGCTACAATGTACACTTTGACTTCCAACGTTGTCGCAGTGTCCCGTTTATTATGTGACCGCCTTGGTACCAAACACTGTCTAGCTATACAGATTCTTTTCCTGTCTTTACAAAAAAATGCCTCCTCAATTAATCGATAAAACAATGTTAACATTTTAAGCATATTGGCAGCATTATTAGATCAGAAATTTGATGGGTTTTTTCAACATATGATATCACCTGTGTGATTTCTTTTTACCAAAATGTTGTAGATCACAATTTAGCAATTTCTGACCTCGTCAGAAAACAACATTTGTCAAAATGTCACTTCACGAATCTGTTGCTGCAATGTGCAATGTCCATTATGTCTCGCATATTTTCAAATCTCGAATTATAAAACCAGCCTACACAATAACAGTTTAACCTAAAATTGAAACAGAACGGATTTAAGTTAAAGCTGGAACATAGTTCTGTCCGCCGTCTCGTTTTGCAACCATGGGATTGCGGAACTTTCCGGACTTCTCCATACCATATCAACATTCTACTACACGTTCCAGCAAGCGACGCGCCGTCGTGTTTCGCGCCGGAGCAACAGTTTTAATCTCCGGTGTCCTCGATCGACTGCACCTGTGGCGCCTGGCCCCGTCCCCACCCCGCGTCTACCCGTCGTCTTCCCGTTGACATACCCCTGCTTATCCCGCTCAAAATTTACCCAACCTTGTTTGCATCCGCCATACACAACATTTACCGAACTGTTGTTTCCTTGAGCTTAAAATGATAAGAGAGCTCGTCTTATGGACTTAGGAATTCAAAGCATGTTAACTCTTTGTAAAAGTGCCGCATGATTTTTTGTTTTCTTTTGCACCCCCAGGTTGAAGGCTTGGTGAGCTTTGAACATTGAAATGAGAAAACACTGTCCATCGTTTTGTGTTCTCTAAAATCAAAATGTTATGAGCCAACCGTTCTTTCATCATGTCCAAACCACGGCCCCGTCGTGAAGCAAAGAGCAAAGTTTTCCCAAAATATCACCATTCATGTCTCTTTGCAAGTCTTTCCCATGCACCAAGACTGTCTTGCTCACAACGAAGACCCTAGATAGCCCGAGTCAAACGTTCCAACTGTCGTCTTTCATCGACCAATTGAATAAAGAAAAATGAAAGGGGACGAACGGTAACCCATCCTTGAAGATGAATATTTAATGTCAATTAGCCAAAAAGGTCATTTTCGTTTTGGACATCCTGAATAAGAAGGTCCTGTCCCCAAACCAACTCACCAAATTCCCAACAATGCATCCAATTATCTGATTTTATGTTGTAATTAGGCCTCGGGGTTTGCACCCGACCCCGTCCATCGATAAATGCATTTACCGGGAAAAGCTGATAAGTTGACGGGCGAAATCGAAGACCCTACCCGTCGGGGTGGTTTGAGCGTGGAGGGGAGGGATTAAATAAATCGGAGGACGCGAGAGGACAAAAATCGGAGACACATTGGAAGAAAGAAATGGCGTTGTTGTGTCTTATTGATCTAAGGGTACAGAGGAGACCCAAGGGCACCAATGCTGCACCATGAAGTGTATGCGTGATGCCGGGTGTGTGGTTATCTCGTGATACGCTCTCCTCACAAGTTAGTTTTGAATCATTCAATTCATAAAATTTTAAGTTGGTACAGTATTTGTAACCAGAAAAAAAAATGGTAGGAAAAAAATCCTCCACAATGACCGTTCGGAAAATGCAGGGAGGTTACAGGCCTATTTCATATCAGAAAAATTCACGGCTCAACGGTAATATTTTCATTTCTTTTCCCAAATAAATTCCCCCTCATTTCCCGAAACATGCTTGAATGGTGGTTAAAGTTGTTCTCATTTGTACTCTTCAGTTCAGGGGATTGCAAAAAAAAATCTTATGCCAGTCTCGAGTGTTGACGGAAACCTCCTCCGCCCAAATGAAGCCACAAAAGATTACACTGAGAACATTAAGCCACTCCGAGCAGCGAGCAGCGTCTATGCTTCGAGAGAAATAATCTAGACCGAAGACATGGACTCTCAAGATGTTTGGCACTGAAGGAGATTTTGCCTCTGAGAGTCCAGGGATGATGGCGATGCGAGATGGGGGCGGTCTGGCAAGGAGAGATCTGCCGAGGGGCATAAAGATTGTTGTCTCCCTGGTCTCTAAAAGTCCTCCAACCTCTTGAAATGCCTACTCCTCTTAAGACACTTCGCTCCTGATCCGATCAGTACACACTCAACCACAGCGTGGTTTGTCCCAGGACTCCCTTTTGCAAGACTGGTGTTTCAGGCAAGGACTCCCCTCAATATCAAAATATCTGAGGGCGACAGCATACCTCATGCCTTGTTTTTCGGCGATGTACTATATTTTGGGCGCGGTCGTGTTGTTATCTCCCGCAATGCACAAGTTAGGCAGTATCTTCTAACTTCCATCCGGAGCACGCTCTTGTCACTTTTGTCTATAGACTAGTGCACGAAGAAAGAATATATATTGTATCAGTGAAGTGGAAAGTGTTTTCTGTATGATATAGCATATTAATTATATTTAACAAAATCTTGTGAGATTGTTGTTGACTACTTGTAGGTGTCAAAAGTGTTTCGGAAATCTGGCAGTTTTAAAGAACTTTAAAGATTAATTAAGTGGCTTGTAGCGTGTGGGTAGTTTTTGGGAAATGATGGCTGATGGCGATTCCATATCCTCGTTCGTTTCTGCCTCCTTGGCATTCTTTGGTGTCCAGCTGATATGGTTCCCCATCAAGGTGAAGAAATATTTTTAATTGACCATGGAAGCCTATACATTAAGACCATCACATAGGCCTACGTTGGACAGGTAATATCTTCACAGAATCAAAGACAGGAGGTGGAATGGAGGAAGGGTTCAGACCACCAGAGACGAAACGCCTTCCAAACATCAACGTTTCGCCAAACCTTGCCAGTAAAAACCTGACACCAACTTACGTATTTCTTCTTGTCAATTCTTACTTCCACTTTTGATCAGTTGACCTACTGACCGACTGACTTGAAAAAGTACAGAGGTTCCAAACGGTGTCCTTTCCCTACCACACTGAAACCAAACATCAACCGTTTGTCAGATATATGTGAACGAATCCACACCTGCAACTCGAGGGCCCAACACCGCGCTTGCAATATTCCTCTAAGTCGTTAAGCACACACTCTAGGGGATCACATCAAAAGTTCCGACGGGCCATAGTTTCAACCGTTTGAGAATTTGAAACCAAGTTCGAATTGTCTTAAGACGTTCGACACACATGCCACGTGCGTCTTCAAAAGAACCGCTGGTTATTTCTCGACCGTTTGAGAATTTCTAACCAAGGTGGCGTAGTCGGACTACAGCAGTTACAATTAGTTCCGGGTTCATACGCTGGACGCACCTGAGTAAGTATTTGGAAGTACAGATTAACATACCATCCCTGCTGCGTGGTTGGTTCGAGCATGGTTCGAGGGTATGGTGTATACTTTTCAAATTAATAATGAATTATGTAAATATTACCGTATTGGGAGATATAAATATAAACGGAGTGCAAGCTGGAAGTATGAAATACGTCTCTGGACCACAATGACATCCTGGTTATAAAAAGTAGAAATTTATGCTTTCAACATGTTCAGTAATCTGAGTACACTCGCTAGAGAGTGGAGAGCGTTCGTCTATCATCGCATATTTTAAGCCATGCTGTTATTAAGAAACACAAGATTCCAAAAGGACAAGAACCAAAGTGTGGAGACAAAAGCCAGTCAAGGATTTATAGAACAGTAAAAATGGTATACAGTGAAGATGCACTCGCAATCCGAAATAAATCTTGCTGACTCTCTTTCAAACCATCCATGCAAAGGGCCCGTTGATTGCGTTTTGAATTCATTATGGGATTACAGATTGAGAAAAGTCTATACTAGAATTGATCTAGAATCAGCTCAGAAAATCCTGGATCGATCTTCACATAAAACGAGATCCCTGGTTCCCGGTATATATATATTTAAATTTGTCCGTAATTTTTCAAATTTATGACAAAGATAAATTGTACATAATAGCTTTACACCACGGTAATGATTGATCCTTAATATATCACAAGTATTAACCATTATGCGACCTTTTCAGAATAGTGTCGAATAACAATTTCAAAAAAAAATCTCATGCCTGCCCCTTGAACCCGTGGAATTCACTGAACAATAGTTAAGCCCATGATAAATGAAGGAACCCCCTCACGCTTAGAGTTTAAAGTTCACGTACAATGCCTCTTCGACCAATTCGAAGCAGAGAACAATGACCGGAACGCCTGGAAATAGCGACAGTTGCCTTTGGGTTTTTACCCCACCTGTGAGTTATATTCAATTCAACAAATCCCGAGCATCAAACCTGTAATTCATTGCTCCCAAAACATTACTAGATGGTTTATTTTCTTTACCTATTATTCTGATTTGTTATAAAGTACTATGTAGAACAAATGTATGTGTGGAGTGCCGTGGCCTAGTGGTCTGAAGCATTGAATTTGTGGTCTTCGGGTAATTCCACAGGAGGGGATAGACAAAGACAAATATATAAACGTAGGATCCTATATGTAATGGGCTAAGTTTTCGCAATCGATGTTTACAGATAGATCATTAATTAAACGTGACCAAGCAAAAAAATAATGAGTTCAATGTCCTCTCGTGGTCACCGTACCCAGTGGACTGCGATGAAATGGCGCAATCTGGAAAAAAAGTTACATCCTCCGAGAATTTGCCTGGACGGGACAGTTTGTGGTTGGAACTTATTCCAAAGAATCTCACGGTCAACGTCCTATAAATTCTTGACGGGTTATAGCGTGATGAGTGATGGCCTTTTCACTGCTGCCCATTGATTCAACGTGAGTGACGTAGCTAAGACGGTTTACCCAACAATGGAGAGGGTTGGATGTGGATATTGTTTCGTGTGCTTAGCTCCCATCAAAACCGATTCAATCCCCGCTCATCTGAGCGTTAAAAACAGGCTTGGGGTCCCCTGACATAAAAGGCAGGTCGTACAAGGCAACAAGTCAATCGGCGCCTTTACTTGACGCCCATTGTTCCCTGGCCGATGATTGACAGGTTTCCACCGCCGAGGTTTCGCCTCGCTGTCCGGTCCGAGCACCGAATGTACGGCCGGACTCCCGGAGTTTTCTCTCGGGAGAAGACTTCACGAGGAGAAAAAAAATTCGACAACTGTCACACACTCCGGACAAAAACAAAAACAAACAGGACTATTCACACACCATTTCACTAACGGCACTATTGAATTGCAAACACGGTGCCGGTTGACAATAGTTAGGGAGCCTTCACGGAACTGTCCCTCGCTGTGATGGACAAGTGACAAGAGAATGGCCGCATACCGATGGATAACTCGTCAATAGAACCCTAACACCCACAGGTGCGATTTGGGCACTTAACACGTGTTAAAATCCACTCCTTGCCTTGCAGGTGAACGACATACCCCGGGACACTAACACCCCAACGACACCAAACACCTTTGTGCTTACCTTATATACCCAATCCTCCGTCCACAAAACACAAAAACAACCCTTGCTAACATCTAGCCTGCCCTATAAATATACCTGTATAAAGTTACGATACATACGAACACAATAACACCTCATGAACGCCTCGATTTGATCCATACTCTCAATCTATATACATGTACATGTACATGTAGTACTTTATCAGAAATTCAAAGTCACACTTCTGCGTTTCATGTGAATTTTAACCAGTGTACACAATGACATTTTCCCCCGATTATTTGAATAGTCTTTTTTTCCAGGAAATCAAACGATGACGTCAAAAGGCAGCCTGGCAGATACACAGAAACATATCCTGTACAGACGAAGATATTCCCAACTTGATAACAAACACTATCTTATGACAGAAACCGGGTAAAGAAATTAGGGATTGTCTGCTTACCACATTGAGTGTCTTCGCGCTAAATACAGGCTAGGTTTAACAATAATTATACACACAGGAGTTGTCTCAGATAAGCTTCAAAGCGGGATACGTTTCAACAAATAACGGTAATCTATAGAACTCCTGCAAGTAATTCGCGTAATTCCTCTCGTATAATCGCCGGTTCTATTTTTACATCTCTGTTTCACTTGTCCATTGAGACTCCGTATTAGAAGATAGATTGTCACATGACACATGAGCAAAATGCAGCGATAAACAGTCGTTATTTTTTGAAATATGGAAATAAAATGTATATAAACACGTTATATAGCACTGATCGTGCGGCGGAAATATTAACTGATAACTATGCGTCACTCTTTCAAAGCCGGCAGAAATATGTGATTGTCAAGCAACTCGACGAATTTGGTCTCCGTTCTGAAAATCCGTTAACTTTCATTGCAAGGCCATGATTTTTCTTCAGTCGAGGACACATGGTTGGGTTACGTATTGGTTATTTTGTGCCGCCAACTGCCTCCTCGCTTCCTACTAAATTAAGTAAAAGGTAACCCTTAGTATTTCATAAATGGAAAACCCAGGGAAAAAAGGGAAAAAAAGAGGCGCCAAGACAAAGTGGTGTAAATTTAATGAGTTGGGGGGGGCAAAATGTCCCTGCCCCCTCTAAAACTGATAAATCGAGAATGTGTTGAGAAATACAAGCATTTTTTGGCCAAAAAAAATGTTTGCCCCCCCTCTAGAAAAAATCCTGGCGACGCCCATGGTTCAGATCGAGAAATTGAAAAGGGGCTGTTTTTAAAGGGGTTGTACTTAAGTACATATTTCAAGTGTAATGATAACAAAAACTTCATATAGCTTGATAACAAAATAGAGATGTTTGTTGCATATCGCCGTTCGAAGTGCGTTAGCACACCTTCGTTCAATACCAGATAGAAGTATAGACCTTATGCGTTAAGGCGGAGAGGGCAGTGGATAGGTATTGCATGGATTGGCGTGAGTAAACCTAATTGTGCATTCTTTGTTACTAGATTAAAGTAACAAAGAACAGCCCCCGAAACACCCGCAACGTGTGAGATCTACTGTCATGACATCATCAACAATGCCAGTATGCCACATTTATTCGTCTCTTCTTATTTTTACATGAAACAAATTCTCCTTTAAGTCCTGTACGTATCAGCAATTCTTCCATAATGGTACGATATTCCCATTCATTATAAACCCTTTCACTGAGGCCTTTCGGAGCTTGCCTGCCCGGCGACATGCCTTAAGCGACGCCCACTGTGTCGTAAGGCTCCTCCCACAACCTAGCAAAGCACACCCCCTGGTGCATATTCATTATTACGATCGTCCATTCATCACTCCTACACCCCTTTCAACTCTGTCCGTTGCTCCATGGTGTGCCCATCAATCTATGCGATATCTATGCTGTGCGTAACAGTAACGGAACAGATTTCAGTCCCTCGCGGTTTAATCTAATAAGTCGAATCGCAGATTATTTTGGAGCCGAGGATTTCGTCAGGAAAACACTGCCATGCCACAAGCTGTATACCAGTAAATACCATCAGCTTAAAACCCACTCAACCATCTCATCCAGAGCCGGATTTTTAGTACAATATTGAAGTCCCTTTTAAGCTATAGTTGGCTCAACAATTGAAGTGGGACTTATGCAACGCGCGTCTCAGACGTCCTTTTTCTTGCGAAATCTTCAGGATCTCGCGCACTCTCCGCTTTTCTGAAAGAGAAATAGCGGAAGTGGTATCAAAGGATTATCTGCATGCATACCGCTACCAGTGTTTCATCTCCAAACAGATTAAGTTTAGTCTCAATGACCTTCTCTAACCTCTTAAAAACTGCAGTTTTAGCATACTGCGCGTTAGCCTTCGGTGGATTTTATGCTGTCAATGCATTCAAAAGCTTCTAAAACATCGTATTGATAGTAAATGTTATAAGCTAAAATTTCAAATCTTTGGACGATATAAATTCAAATTGGGGTGTTTTGTACATCTCCATGATTGCGTGGCTATCTCCGCAGAGATTTGACGATGATGTCTTTTATGTTTCTGACTGAAACCAAGCAAGGTCGTCATTTCGTCCGAGAACCAAATATCAAGATTTCAATGTTCCTCCCTGGCAAAACTTAATTAATGCCCCCTCCTCTTGTAATTTACCGCAAACAGTGCATCACATTTTGTATAGTCATAACATCTTTAATACGCAGTTGTCAAGAGTTGCCCTTCCCTTGTGATAAATGATAACTCTTTGAACGAAATGTCTGGTTCCATTAGCCTCACCATCCGACCAACAAAGGATGCCAGTGAATGAAATTCTCGGCAAATCCAATAGTGAAAAGAGAGAATTTATCTCGGTCCAGTGCTGCTCGTGCCGACACGATGCACAGACATTTATGGCTACAGACTCGGGAGAGAGGAGGATTAGAGTCTGAAGACACAAACGGAGATGGGAGCAACATGAATCCCTTGGTTTTCATCATCATTCTTTCCGGGATCTCTTTTTATGAATGAGGCGGTTTGGCATTCCTCCGGCCGGTCGAACCACGAAGCCCTACGTGGCTTAGGACTTACGCTGTTGTGGCAACGTGGCTCCCGATCAAAATAATAAACGGTAGCATAAAATGTTATCTTATACCTTTTTCCTTTAAATTATTTTCCAAACCCGGCACACATTAAATACCGATTTAACTTTTTAAAGCCTTGAAGGGAATTAAATAGACAAAATATCAACAATAAAAATTAAATTGTTATGAGGTTTTTTGGAGCGTACACTTTTGTGTCACTTAAATATACGCATGCACCTTTTTGGTACACCACGGCTGGAATTTCGTTGTAAGTTGGATATTTGTTGGAGAGATGGAAGTAGCCCATTTATGCGACTTTGTTCAGGGAGGGGTTGCGTTTATCTACGGATTTTTTTATTAAATGAAATAATTTTACGTTTAACTATCTATATAACCGCGCTTCAATTATGAAAGCTGAGTTAGTCCTCAATCAGACCTCACCACCACCACCCAGCCCCCCCCCCCCAAAAAAGTGATGAAAGTTAAAAACCAATATCGTCAATCATATTTTTTTCATCAAGAAACTTGGAACACTATTCCCACAAGTTGTAGAAAATATTGAACAAATGTCTTCAAGGAAGCCGAAGCTAAATTTTAATATTTTATTACAAGCATGATTTGAATGGCTTGTGGCACAAAGTAGGCCTATTTATATATCCTTTAAAAAGAAACAAACAAACAAACAGGTATACCCTGCAATTGTTCGGTAAAAAGGGTTGAAAACAATTTACAGTCCAAGATTTTTATGTGTGGCTTAAAATCTGGCCGAGTATAACATGAACAGAAAACGGAGAACTTCGAAACTTGAGAATGGACAATAAGAGTGTGGGTCTGTTAGATTTATTTGAACACAGTTATGGTTATATCTTCAAGCACTGGCTCCAGCCAGTATAATCTGCATGACTTCTGATCTAAATGTTTCCTTCCTAACTTTTTACCGTTCAAACACTCACTGCCACACTTACTTTTTTTTTCACAAGAATTTATTGTCAATAATATACTCCACGGTGTGAACACATTTCCAGTGTATAGTGCGGAGGATTTATCTTTTGATAAGTGGTGTTACAGTGAAATCACTGCTTCTTTATGCCAATCCAATGCCATCGGTTCTTGATTCTCTTTGAATGAAATCCTTGATCCGCAACAAATGGAATAATCCTATTATGTACTAGATCACCAACGGAATGCTTCTTGGTAAAAGCTTCAGTTTGCATATGACGAGGGCCTCCTAGGGATCATACCGTTGAGAATCCCACGTGTTCGTGGACTAATTCTGGTTAAATGCAGTTATTGTGCTGTATCATTACTTACCTTGGTAACAGAAAACAACATCGATAAGTGAGTAACAAAACAGTATGCGATACACATCATATTATTTCACTGTCAGGCATCAACACAATTATTCATAACTTGGCTACACACCTTCCTATTTGCAAGCAGAAGTTGGGAATTTGGCATTGTATGTATAAGTTTGGAGTTTTGTGTATATGCGTTCCCTCTGTTCGATAATTGTCATGTTATACCCCAACCAACCCCCAAATCTGTTTCGTCGTCAGAACGTGCTATTTAAAACTAATTTAAAAAGTAGTTGTATTTGTATACAGAATGTACCATGGAAATATCGCACAATACGATACCTAAAGAAACCTGATATTTAAATTATATTTACTGGGTTAACTAACAATGGGGCATTCTTTCCTAGTGATGTACTCATTGTGGTGGATCGGACTGCTGTTGTTTCCTCGACACAATCGATGTATCAACTTTTCTTAAAAATAGGACAAAGTAAGTTCACTCGCTCAGTTAAAACCGCTCTATCTCTTTTAATAAAGTACTCCATTGTATGTGACTGAGAAACGTGGTTAATAATAGAACAGATTGTACGGAGTGTCAGTTTGGCACAAAAGAACTACTGAATGGAGGAGCACCGCCAATAAATTATCTTGTTATTGACGTTCTGATTGCATTGTCTTGTCATGACAAAGGGGTATTGTTCCTCAGTCTCATTTTCAAATCAACAGATTATTTAGGGTGCTCACTGCTGCAGCCACAAACCAATTGACGCCAGAGAATGACAGTTTTATGTTTTGAGAGCTCTCGCGGTTGACTCGTTTTCTTCCGACAAACCATGCCCATTTTGATCAACTTTGAGGATGTTAGGGGGGATTAAGTCCAGATTAGCGAATTCCTCAGGAGACAATGGATGAAACGGACCACCTAAGTGGCCAACAATTGGACATTGTCATTCTTTTTGTACAGGGGAATTCAGGTTTCAGATTTTGACATTCCAACTGCTTTGTCAAGTATCGAGCAAGGATTGCGTTCAAAAGCCCCTCAAGGCTGTAGAGAAGAGAGACGAGATTTTTTTTGCGATTACCGATTTTTTTTGGGGGGGGGGAGAGGGTTAAGAAATCTATTTTCATTTTATAAATGCAACAACGATCTTTCATGGCATACAGAGAGATCATCTTCAGTCATCTCAGAACAATGATCTCAAATTTTACCTAATATTCAAGATACTTTCATTTTACATGGTGTCCCCCCCCCGAAAAAAAAATATCAATGGAAAGCTTATGATAAAACTATAATAATGGTTATTAAGTTCATGGCTTGTTTATAGAGTCTTGTGGGTTATTACCTGTACTTTTTTTGGGGGGGCACCTTGTAGAACCATGGTAGAACAGAGAAGTTGCAAAATTTCCTTCAGGAAAACAGTAATGTTTACATCAGAAGCTGCGAACAAACAGCTCTCCTTATCACGATGAAAGTACATGCACTCTCAAACAAATTCATTTATTTGTGAACTACATGCTTTTTCACGTGAGCCAATGTCAATGGTTATTGTCGTTATTAAAGGGTGATGTGGTTTTGCTGTCAAGGTATCAATATATGTTGTTATCACGGTTCTGGTTATATATGAAGATTTTTTGGAAGAGTTTTTTATTTGAACTAACACAAAGTGTACTTTTCACGACTTGGTCGCGATGCGTCCTGCAAAAACTTGCTCACCTGGTTTCTTTGCACAGTGATTACATCTTACATCTGATTTGAGGGCAAGTCTTTGTTCCTCTGTTATTTTTTTTTTAAAGATTTCATACACGGTCATTGATGACCCTCTGCCGTTTTTTTGCGGTTTGCATCACGCTTTCCGGACCGCGATCGGTAACCACGACAACGCCTCCGAATCTGAGAAACGGTCACAGACACGGGCGCCCTTTTTTACTCCAACCACCACCTGAGTAAATACTGCGCAGACATATCGCCACTGAACAAATATTATCGTTATTGTTAATTATATTTATAATTCCACAAGGGCTCGTGCCCAATTGTTTTCATACTTATAGTTTGTAATTTACCCATCCCCCCTGAAATTGTTATGGACAGGTTTATAATATTTTTTTCATGGGGACCTTTCTCGCTGCTTCGAACTTGAGTCTGGTGTCTCTTCTTGACGACTGTTTTATGAATGATCTTTAAAAAAAAAAAATTACTACATAATGTGCTGTCTCCGAAGGCCCTTCCACTAAGGTTATTTCGTAGGCTTGCACGAAAACCTCGACTCAAAGAACATTAACACTAGCGTTTTTGACACTCTGGGGTTTTTTTGGGGGGGGGGTTTACTATTCGAGTATTTTGGGAAAAATTGCTTAGTTTGTTGAGGTTGGCATTGTTGGGTAATCAACAAAAAACTTGTCCCCAAACTTGTCTTCATCACTGCATGGTGGTGGTGAGTTTTGAGATCATTATTTTAACCCCATTTTAAGCCGCAGAGAACGGAACCACGACCCGATGTTTGTATGTTTTCTTCTCGAGAATGCCTCAAATCTTGGACCATTCAAGGGCGGATCCAGTATCAAATTTTCGAGGGGTGGGGGAGGGGGCAAGATGACTCGAGGGGTTTTTTTTCAAGAGAGAAACGGGATTAAGTTACATATAGTACCTTGCGCTATTTCCACAATGTAATGTTAAACCTAAAAGGTATGTGTAGCTGATGGCTTGCGAGGGAGATACGCAGCGTTTCTGTCCTGAAAATTTAAGACAAAATGTGTCTTCACTCCTCCGATTAAAAAAAACCCAGAAATGTTGGGGGGCACCATGGCCCCCATTGCCCCGGATCTGCCCATGGACCACTTTGCTTTAGGATTTCAGTAGTGGTTTTTCTTTCAATTTAACTTAAAGCTTTAGTAATAAACTCTTCACGTCTTCATTGTCAAAAGCCCTCCGGCAGTGTCGTGAAACAGTCGTCGGGCAAATCCCACGTTAAACACCGATGATCATCAGAACATGGTAATCATATATATTCAACACCTGTACATAACATAACGGCGATGATTGACAGCTGTATAACTATTTCTTTTTCACCATCCGGTTGGGACCACAACAGAGATACTAGACCCTCGTGTCTGTTGACAGATTTTGAGTGGGTACTTCAACCCCATCGCCTCTGATTTACGATGCTTTTCGTTTTAACTGTGGGTTTATGAAATTTTACGAGGTCTTTGTTTTTCTGACAAGTCGGGCCAAATACCCATAGGGGTCATGCTTGGTGGCAGCTAGAGTTGCTACAAAATAATACCACCAAAATTCCACATATGAAACTTTAAGTTTCTGACTCGCGTAATAAACGGAGTTGGGGTGCCCACCTAATTCCCTCAAGTGATATTGAATCACCATCGAGTACGACTTTGTTAGCTCATTGCAATATTCATTGGCGGAGCAGAATTGTTTTTCGAGGCCAAAGTGCAGACTAATACAAGCTATTTAATCAGGTGTTTTGAAATTCTGCCGAGGAATACATTTTTGGGAGAAATAAAAAAGGGGGAATTACAACACTGAACAGTCGGTGGCCCTCTCCGCCAGCAATCATGTGCATAATTGTCCCCCATCTTGCCCGATGCTCCAGATTTGTCTGTAGGGACCCAGATCAGATATATGTCTCATTCAAACGCAAATGTCTCAGTTCAAAAATAAAAGTCTATTTGGGGGGGGGGTGGAACTCGGAAATAGAACGGATACATCTTTCGGCAGTCTTCCGAATCAAGTTTGACTATGAAACGTGCAGCTCGCCCTTGTTCCGACCGCATAAAACCAATCTGTCTATTCCGGAACCGGAAGAGTTCAGTATAAAAATGCAGATATTACGAGGTGACGACGCTCAAAGGTCGACAAGATATCGGATCATACTTTCACCGATATGATTGCGGTTGAGGTTGGGGTACATTTTTGAGGTTTGTGACAATCTGGATCGGGTTCATCTTGCGGAACTATAAATCTAGAGTCTGGGACTCTGGGTGGCCTGGGTCGGAAACGACGATGAGTGAGCTTCATACCTGAGTAATGACGGAATAATGTGGAATTTCTAAAAGCACTCCTTTTATTGGTCCTGAGATATTGGGGAAGAGGCCAATCCAGGTCATCCCCAACGAATGCCCTTTTAGTTTTATTTTAAGAATAAAAGACCCTTCTGTTAAATGTAAAATAAAGTGAAATAATTTTTAAAAAAACTGAAAATAGACAATTATGAAAAAGGAAGTACATTTTAATAGCCTTCCTCATCTCCCTCCCTCAACAAACAAACAAACAAAAATGGGAAGAAAAAGAAAAAGAATATTTGCATCATGATGCTTACTTTGAACAAAAAATATTCCTATTTTCCCAGTCTGGAGAATAAATGTATAGTTGATTTATTTCCACCTTCGAAAAGAAATGAGCACAGTGTTCCTGACTTGAGAGGTGGACCTCTATACACATTCCTCTGGCGTTTATCTTAGATATGATGATAACGTTCAATACTCGACGTTATAATTATCCACCTGCGACCAGCAATCAGGAAACGCGGAAGCAATTTGTCTACTCCGGTTCCAACTCCTTTTAACAAAAGTTTCCGGTGACCGGGAGTTATATTACCCAAATAGTTCTTCCGAAATGGACACGAGTTAATAGAAGCCTAAAATAGAAAGATGTTAAACCATATAAATGATGTTGTACAGGATCGAATATCACGGATGCACTTAAGCCAGTAAACAAATACATGTACATCACTTTTGTATCACCTTCGTCTTGAATTATTTATTTTTTTTAAAAATCACTTCCCTTTCAAGTTCGTCTGCCAAACAGGTCTTTGATTAGGCCTACTCGTTGAAAAGTATCTTGCCAGAGCAAAGAGTGTGTCCTGTTGACGTCATTAAGACAACGGTTGCCCCTAGATTTTTAAAGTTTTGTTTGATATTACCTTAGGAAGTGGGTCTATTTTGAGAAAGCATGATGTTTGGAATCTGTTTGCACATTGTCTCCGAACTTTTATTGCTTATTGGTTCAATAGTTGTGAAAATAAACTTATTTGGTTAACACCCGGGGCCCGTCTATCTCACCCTGACCATAGAGCTACTATGACACTAAAACCTCGCCTTCGTCAACCGTCGTGTTTCAGTTAATATTTTGAGGGAAAGTATAGGTAGACGATGACAAGTGTTTAAAAAAGGATGATGAGCTTTCTGTCCATGTTTCTCACGTTCCATCATTCCATGATAATGTTCTCATGTTTGATAAGAGTGACTGCACCCATATGGTCTGACAACCCGCACATAAGATTTTTACTCCCAGTTAGGGTTAGGTATAGGGTATAAGGGTTAGGAATAGGAATGTGTGCAGTCGGAACAAAGAGGTGTCGGAACATAGAGGTGTAACCTTTGTTAAGCAGGGATGGCAAAACAACCACGGGGTTAGGTATTTATTTTCTTTAAGAAAAAGGGTCAGTTTGAACTGTGTGCACTTTTTCGATAATCGCTTTCTGTGAAAACCGATGAATTATTCAGGAATCGATCCGCTGGATACGCAGCCTCCGATTATCGATGTCGAGTTCGGGAGATAAAAACCGATTCGTCATTAGCGGGCTTGGTACACACAAACACTGGGTCTGAAACACTGGCACGTCCACTAGTTGCTGCGCGTCCTTCGATAGCCAAAAATTAATTATTCATCACTCGAAAATCGACCTGTTACTTTTTTGGTGGTCTTTGGTTAATCATCGCAGAGTGGCGGACATTTCATTGGTCGAGCGCTGCCCACGTGGCTCGCAACTTTAAAGGTGATTCCCGCATGAATAAATGTAATGATGGTGTGTGTCCCCCGGCACGATGTCCTAAAGCATGTACTTCAAGAGTGTTTTTGCATTCATACATTATTCTATATAATACATGTATGTTAATATAGCCCGGCATATTTTATCCGTTATAATAAAATTAAACTCTCCAATTGGTCCATTCAGGACCAATTAAAGATGACTTGCCAACTTGTGTAAACAAAAATGTTATGTATATTTTAATTTTATAAGCTTTTATAAAGTTGAAATGTAGGCCTATATCTGAGATGCAGCACCATGAATGTTACAATCTCTGTGAATAAAATGTTTGTCTTTAAAACTCGAATGGTTGAGGTGCTGGTCTTGGTTCTAATCAGACTTTTCTTGATCACTTGCTCTAACCAAGTCTTGTGCTGACAATGTTGGGGACCCTTATTTCTCACAGAGAACTGTATCTCGCTTGGTGCGCATTTTATGTGGCACCTGCATGCTGGTATAGACAGCTTTGGCTCATAATCCGATGTCTTTATTCTTTGCTAGAAAACAGTCAAAGATGCACCCAGCTGACTAGTTATAGGGTCAGATGGGAGCAAGTTTGATATACATTTCGGCGATTCGGGATGAATGTCCACCTTTAACAGTCGTGTGTTACACCTGCCCCCGTACGCGCGCCTCCAACTCCGTAAAGAGGGGAGAACAAAACACCTCCTCTCCTCTCCAACAAGGGATCAAACTTTAATGATGTTTACTTTTACCGAAAACGTGACTGGGAACAAAAGACATGAATCAATATGTTGTACGGCGCACGAGTACATGAAAAGCAGTGATGTAACTTCCCTCGTGTTTGTGTTGATTAATATTTAACCGCTTTGCAGTGACAAGATGAAATTGCTTTCATGTAGGCACGATTATCGGTTGGTGTAGAGAAACAACGACAGCCCTATTTTACTAATATCCGAAAGATCCTTCAGAAGGAAGCAGGAATTACCACAACGTTCGCCGTTATAATTGTTTCTTTAAGATCGAAAACTATAGAAAAGAAACCTAAATTTATAAATATATCGTTGTTATTCGTAATTAAAATCTGCTCCATGGCCAGCACTGATAACATGTTCCCCGCGTTTTTGTGATGCCGTTCAGCATCCTCTGACTATTGTATGTATAAAATTATTACCCACCATTATGGCAGCATGTTGCGGAAATGGTACAACTTAAAGTCTTTCCCGGCAACTTAATTTGCACCAGTTTATTCTATCTGTTTCCAGATCGCAGCTGACATTTACAACAAAATTACTGAACTGAGTTCATTTGAACTTTCACAGTTTTTCAATGGAAGTCACGCAACGATGATGCTAAATATGCGCAACAGGTTGTACCCTCTTTTAAAAGATAAAATTAGCCATGCATCTCAACAGCCTGCCCCAAAACTATGAGTCATCATAATTATGTAGAGACTCCGGTCACTAGATGTCAGAGGCACAAAGCCCATATAATAGTCGAGTGGTTTTTAGGAAGTTGATTTTTCCTGGTAAAGGTTTCCCTTTTTATAATACCCCTCTATATACTGTGCCCTCTTTTTACCTTCTCATGGCCTCGTTCTTTTTTTTCTGAATTCGCGACATGATGCATTATCAAAGATTTCACACATTTACCCCTTCTTCTTGGAACTGTAAAATGTGAAAATTACCAGGAAATCTCCAGAAGGAACGGAGATTTTGGACACATCGCTGTCATGATGAGGGATGGCGCGTAAATGCATTCATCTGCCGTTATTTTGTTTTGTTTTATCCAAATTCCAGGCGCCAAACTAAATGTAATCTTATTTCAAGCCAGGTTCATCATTGGCGCCGCCCCAGATATAGTTGGCAAAAAGTCAAAAAAAAATTGGCAAGATGCCAGTTGTTTCAGGATAAACCAAGTTCAATATTTTCTGTGTACGTTGAACTGTTGAGTATGTTTACTTTTTAGTAATTTTACAAAATTCTTGCAGGGTTACCGCTTGGCTTGTTACGGTGACTTTTGACTTGTGTGCCCTTTGTCATTTTTAATAATGAGAATGGATTACCGGCAGCACAGGTGAAATCTGACTATTACTGTTCAATGACATAAATTTAGATCACATAAACATTACGAGATGTCATCCATCGTTGGAGTGTATACGTCATGCATATGTCAAGGCGGATCCAGAACACATTTTTTTGGGGGGGGGGGGTGTCAGACAAATTTTTTGTTCCCCGAAGAATTGGGTCCAAACGTTTTCTGCCCCAAATTTAATAGGAAAAGCAAGGTGGGTACTAGGACTCTTCGTGGCATTGGTGCATGGTGGCGCAATTTTAATGCTTTCCCTCCGAGAATCTCATTTTCTTAAGCAGGCCTAAAAACTTGGGGGTTTGGGGGAGGGGCAAAAAAAAAACACCCATTTTGTTTTACTATGGTGGCTATGAGCCCCGTTGCCCCCCCCCCCCTCCGATCCGCCGTTGAAGTCATGGGGGTCGGGCTCAGAGCGAAGTTATTTTGTTTAAAAAACATGGATGGAAACCCATCTGCACATGTACTATAAGTCAAGGGCAAGCAGATTGTTTTGTCAACTTTGTCTGACTTGTTTTTCTACAGTTGGCGCAAAATCCGCTCGATAACGAAACTTATCATCTCATTCAACCGAGAGCCGGTGCTTAATTTGCAGGTCTGCACTTTGGGAAAATTTCATGATATTGCCTTTCATTTTTTCCCAGATGTTATTGATTATCACGTATACGGTTCCGGTTTAAAGTGTCTGTAAAATTATTTTTTTCCCCCTAGGGAGCATCGCATATTTTGTGCAACATTCTACTCCTCTTAAATGTATGAGAACTATTTCACATCCCCTTTTGGTTAATTTTATTGAAAAATGCACGTCTTTAAAAATTTACAATTCTCCATGCTTTTCCGGACAACTGAGGGCACATGTTGCTCATTGTGTTTACTGTACATGAACAGAAAATTCACGACACAAAATTAATATCCAAAATTCTAACAACTGTTTGTGCTGAAATAGCGGTGTGACATTGAGGTTTCTGCCTGAAATGACATCACACTTTTGCTCATGAATATGGAAATTCGAATTAGCATAAAAACCAAAAATGCATCAAAATACCATTGAAAATGGGAAACGAAAATTGAAAATCAGGTGACGTGTAAAGGTGAATTTTCAAAG